>AWWV01007325.1:0-19348 GCA_001974805.1 Corchorus capsularis
TAAGTTACATGTAAAGCCCAATAGGAATTTAAAAGCCAACAAAATAAAACCCAGAAACCCAACTAACATGTACGTGGACAGCCCAACAGAAAAAGAAATCTAAAGGCCCAACAACAACTTAAATACCCAATGGAATTAAAAACCTAAAGCCTAAATCTGTGTATATATGTATATACACTAAAAAAACAAACGTACACCAAAGCCCCCCACCAACAATCTAGAAAAAGAAGACTAAATGGGCCAATAGAATCATTAGAGACCAAATTTAAGTATTAAGGCCCACATATGAGCTTAAAACTAAAAGTCCAACAAAAGAAAAGAAAATAAATAAATAAAATAAAAAAACTAATTTCTAGATTCTAATTACTTCCAAAACATTTTTTCCTTAGATCTGAAATTACCAGGTTGCTTTACACAATATCCGGGCTATCTAAAAGCCTTTCCTTTTAATTTCTACGCAATCACTAATTATTAGGAATTAAACTTTACATCCTAAATAGCTAAATACCTAAGGCCCGAATTAATTTCAAACCCATCCCTTTTTTTTTTAAGAAAACTAGGTTATTTTATAGGCTAGATGTCTTTAACTTAAACCTAGACAAACCAAGTTGATACCAAGCAGAAATCTTTTGGGCCACAATCCACAAACAAACCTAATGGGACCTATGTAAAAGCAATATATATATATACATAAAAGGTCAACCCATACTACAACAATAAAACCTTCTCGAATATATATGAAGAAAGGGAACAGAAAAATCAAAACGAATATAGAGAAAAAAAACTAATCTTTTTACCTTATCTCACCTCTCCATACCGGTCACCATGCCCCGCCGCGTCGGAGAAGTTTCCGGTCACCGTTGGTTACTGGAAGTTGCAGAGAGACCCGTCTAGCCTTCCTCTTCCCAGATCTGGCACCAATCTCGCTTAAAACCACCGTTAACTGTCTCAAACTACCCACACCCGAATCAGTCTTGCGGTGCTCCGATCTCCCCCAATAACCGTTGGATGAAACTTGTTTATAGGTATGTGATTCTCTTCCCTTATCTCTCTCTTTCCACCGAATCGGTAGTTGAATCCAAGCTTTTAAACTATCAAACCCTTAAATCTTGCGAACTAAAGTCTAAAACTGAAAAGTCATAACGTTCCCTTTTTTTTGTTCTTTTTTTTTCCTGGGTGAACGAAAAACTAAGAAGAATGGAGTGGAAGGCTTAAGCAAAGGTGCGGAAACTAGAAGGTAAAAGACCCAACTCCCTTTTTTTGATTTTCTGCTGTTGTTGCTTAAGAAAAAGTAAGAGTTTTTTTTTGTGTTTTTTTGGTTGCTAGAAAAAAATGAAAACAAGAAACTAGGGTTTATGCCTTTCTCTCTTTTTTTTTTGGGATCCCTGTTTAATTAGCTACTGTTGGAATATATATATATATGCCTGAGTTTTCCTACGGCTGAGTATTTTTAAGGCTTAGCTGGCTTTTTTCATGCCTTCTATTGGTTGAAAATGGGGTGATGTGGCCCTTGTAAAAGGGATTCACTTGTGTGTGCCATAGTTCATTATTTACTGCCTCTGCTTGTATGCTTGAAAGACTCTGATCTGTCTGGCACACTGCATCAGACGGATATGACTTATTTTCACTCTTGTTGATGACTCTTGTACCTTCATGCATTTGATATGTTATGGCTGATGATGCCACCTGTCCTTTGAATTGCTTTGTATCCTAATCTGATGGTTGTAAGTGCATTAAAAGTCCATGTTCTTCTGCTTGCACCTGTATCCAATGATTCTGTAAGGTTTTCGTGATGACACTATGGCAGCTGGCCTGGCTTTGTGCTTTGTCCTTGTGTGCGGAAATGGCAAAAGCTGGCTAGCTTATGATTCTGCCATGGTGACTTGGCTTTTTGCTTCCACCTGATTGGTTTATTGCTTGTGTCTTCCTTGTGTCTGCTTATGGATAGCTTGTGTCCTGTTGACAATTTTTCTGCTGTACTTCTTACTTTGAACTTATGGTACTCCCTCCTTTACTGACCATTGGATTTGCCACATCCTTAATTTGTATTCCTTTTTAACTATTGAGATATGCTTCTTGACTCCAATCTTGTTTTGCTTTGTACATTGGATTATTTTGAGGGACAAATTTCTTCATTACTGAAGCTTGGTCGGCAAGTCCTTGCTAATAACATTTTTCCTTGTGTTTAATGGCTATGAACCTTGCTGTTTTGCCTCCTTTGCTGGTGCACTAGCTTGCTGATGTGGTGAGGGGGACCATCCAAGCTTGGTCCCCCACATCCAAAGAAGATAAGTACTATAGTGCCTTAGTACTAATTAGATGCTGTTTTTGGCTTAATTATTGCTAACCTGTTTCAAACCTTGTTTTGCAGCAACCTTGTGGGGAAATTTGAAGCCTAAAGCTTCGAGGAGGATGAGCTAAGGAGAGAGAAGAAAAAAAAAAGAAAAAGGGAATTGTATTACTTTATTCCAATATTTATTAACTTATGTAATGTAAACAAATGGCATGTAATTTGTATATATTTAGCACTGTTCTGTAAATAAATGCCATACTACTTATGTTTTATTATTACTATTATTATTATCTTTTGCATTTCCCTTTAATGAAGTCAAAATTTGTTATTGAATTGCATTTGGATTTCAAGTTACACTAGGTCCAAAAGTGATTATGAGGCCCGAAGCAAATTGGGTCCAATCCAAATTAATGAAAGGATAAGGTAAAACACAAAGATGATCCAAAGCAACAAAGATCCAAATGTAGAATTACAATAGGAGCCCAAACCAAGACCATTCAAAAATTAAGATGATAAAGAGCCATACTAAGTGAGCAAAATTGGTCTTAATATCTTACTAATTGCCAGAATATCCAAAATGAATTGGAAAATGACCTAAATGACCTTAAATTGCATAAATAGAAATAAATGACCTAAATTAAAGGATATAAGACCAAAATGGGTGTCTACAGCACTCAGCAGGAAGTTCACACTTCTTACTACACTACAAGTGCAAGTTGTGGGGTTTGAAGCTATTTGAGAGTTATATGAGCATGATGAGGACTTTGGAGACGCATGGAGATCTAGTTATCATGACCCTAGTAAGCTTTATTCTCTTGTTGATGGTTATTTGTTTTATGCTAATAGATTGTGTATACCTCGTTGTTCTTTGAGGTTAGCTATTATAGAGGAAGCTCACGGTGGAACATTGAGTGGGCACTTTGGAAGGGCTAAAACTTTGTATATGGTGCAACAAAACTACTATTGGCCGAGACTTGAGAGGGATGTTGCTAGGCATGTCCTATCATGCCGTGTGTGTCATTTGGCCAAGACAAGGAGCCAAAATAGTGGGTTGTACACTCCATTGCCGGTTCCTACTGCATCGTGGAAGATGTTAGTATGGATTTTGTGCTCGGGTTGCCTAGGACACAACGGAACAAAGACTCTATCATGGTTGTTGTGGATAGATTCTCAAAGATGGCTCATTTTGTTCCTTGCAACAAGACTAATGATGCTAGTCACATTGCCGAATTGTACTTCAAGGAGGTAATGAGGTTGCATGGTGTTCCTAGAAGTATTGTCTCGGATAGGGATGCAAAGTTCCTTAGCCATTTTTGGAGAACTATATGGAGGAAGCTAGGGAGTGCTTTGAAATTCAGTTCGGCCTATCATCCACAAACCGATGGGCAAACTGAAGTTACTAATAGGAGCTTGGGGAGCTTGTTGAGGAGTTATGTGGGGAAGAACATCAAGCAATGGGATTTGATTCTACCACAAATTGAGTTTGCTTACAACCGATCCTTTCACACTTCCATTGGGAGAACTCCATTTGAGGTAGTCTATGGCATTAATCCTCTTATTCCTTTGGATTTAACTCCTTCTTATTCTAGTGGATAGTATAGTAGTGATGCGGATGCTAGAGCCAAGGAGATTAAGAAGCTCCATAGTGATGTCCGAGAGAAGATTACTCAACAAAACATCAAGTACATGCAACAAACTAATAAGCACCGTAAGTTTGTTAAGCTTGATGTAGGTGACTTAGTGTGGATTCACTTGAGAAAGGGGAGGTTCAATCAAGGCCAATATGCAAAGCTAAAGCCGAGAGCAGATGGTCCATTCAAAATCGTTGAGAAGATTGGCGACAATGCATTCAAACTTGATTTGCCCGAGGAATATGGTGTGTCTCCTACCTTTAACATTTCTGATCTTGTTCCTTATGTTCATGGAGATACTTCATTGCTTTTTCAACCGGGGGAGAATGACACGGGAGTGTCCCATTCTCTCAAACAAGATGATTCGGGTGATGTTGTTGAAATTAGTGAAGCAAGCATGTTGCCATGTGAGCAGCTTGCTTTAGTGCCATGTCATCAAAGGTGGGACCAAGGAGCCGACGTGGAGCCAAGCAAGCACCTCTCCAACATTGAGCCTAGGTGGAAAGCAAGCACCTCTCTTTGTGTGACAACTGTTGATGATCATCCATTCTCCATGTGACACCTTTCGGTCAACAAAGGAGGCTAAGAAAACCCTTGTGTGAAGTTCTCTATTTTGGTTGGAAGATGATGGCAAGTTGTTCAACTTGATGAGGCTTCATCACTCATGCATGGAAATGATCAATTCGGCTGCCTACAACCCGAATTGGTTTCATACTACTTTTGAGCTCATTTTGAGCTAATTCGACTATATTATGTTTAAGTTGTAATCTGTTTAGTTTGAGCTTGTTTAATTAGCCTAAGTAAGTGTGTTTAGAGTGCTAATCCTACTATATAAGCTACGGATGAGCACTATTCTCATTAGACTTGAATTTTGAAAACTTTGAACTCTTGTTTTGCTTTGTAACCTTGTCTAGGTTCTTGCAAACTTTCCTTGTCAATTTGAGTGGTGTAATTCCGTATCTCATCTTGATTTGGAGCAATAGAAACTTGTTCATCTCTTGAGTTTCATTTGTGGTGAAATTTGTATCAAGTGATATTCATTTGGTGGTGAGTTTCGACCGGTTTGAATCCTCTTGGTGGTGATTTCTGTATCCTTGAGTTTTTTAAACCCGTGTGCTTAATCTTTCAATTCCTTTGTGAATTGATTCTTAGTTAGCCTAAATACTACCCAAACACTAACCCTTTAGGATTTTGAAGTGCAACTTTAAGCACTTTAAGCACTTAATAGGTTCGGATATTTGGTGAAAGCAACTCATTTATAGCCTGATTGAGCTAACCCCGTATCATGGATGATCACCTTGATGGTCATGGATGGTTCCCCAGAGAAGAGTTCTCTCATCTTTGAAATTGCAAAATTTGCAGCTGGAAGTATCAACCTGGCCAGCCTCAGAAAATCTGCCTCTCTCAGTTTGAGTTCATTCCTCTTCTCAACATTATGATGGATTGAGTTGGAGAAGAAGGAAACCCCCAGAAACAGAAGACCAATTTGAGAAATCATGGAGGAAATGCTAAAGACATAATAAGAACAATGAGAGTTAGATGAATTGCGTAGAACTCGAAAATGGATTAAATCAATGTAGGAAGATAAACATCACCTGAAAGTAACTCCTTTGGTAAAGCAAGAAGACAAGAAACATAAACATCCAACCCCGAACCACAGGCTTGACTTTGCAACGTCTCTCCACATAACCAAATCACTAATGACCTCTCCCATTCGATCAAGATTACCTTTTTCACAATCATCAGCTTCTAAACCATTTAAAAAACAATAAAAGATTAATCCAAAGAATGCCAAAAGCAATATATATGAAAAAAACAATAAAGATTAATCAAAAGAATGCCAAAAGCAATACTTATGAGAAGGAAAAGAAAGTAATATAATAAAAGTAGTTGGAGACAAACTTGAGGAAGGAAGAGAAGGAACCAAACTGAGCTTCTGCTTCTTTGATTTCCCACTGTGTCGCCCTTTTCTGGGTTTCCCCATCTCTTCCGCCAAAACCAAATCCCTATCTTCTCTTAACTCCATCTCCATTCTCCTCCTTGACCTTCTATTATTCCTTAGAGACCCACATCCCGAATTGATGGTGAAGTTGGAGTAGTCACTTTCTTGGGAGATGGAGAACTGTGGTCCAAAGAGAGATGCGGGATTCTGGGTCTTTGTTGCTCTTCGGATTCAATAACAGAGTAACCGATTCTTGCTAAACGAGAAGCAGATTTGGTCTGAGAGATTGGGTTTGAGCGATGCTAATTCGAATCCATATTTATTTCGAGTTGATCTTCTTTGAATTGATTGCGAGCAAAATTTTCGGGGTTTCCTTATAGTAAGAGAAAATGAGAAGAATAGCGAAAAAAAAGGGATGTTAGAGAAACTTAGAATTTAATAGGGACGAGATCCTCGAGGTTTATTTGGGAGAGGGTTTTTAATTGAGACAGACAGAGGAACATGAAAGAAGGGATTTTTGTTTAAGAAATGGAAGGAGCCGTTGGAGAGGATTTGGTTTCTCTTTTAGGATTTTTGAAAGTTAACGGCAGGGATATGGTCATGGTAATGGTCATGGTGGGACCTTTGACTCTTTGTGCTACAACGGTAACAAAAATGGAATGGCCCTTCTTTATTAAGCCTTTTTAGGTTTGTTTTCTTTACTTAAATTTGGACCAAAAGTTATGGGCTTGCTTGTGGATTCTTTTTTGGGTGGCTTGCATCTGGATTCTGGCATAGGTTCTGATATAAAGGGTCAGTGGTGTTCATCAGGTCATGTGATATCATACTTTCAAATGAATTTATCAATTTTTAAAGAGTTTTTCTATCTACTAAATTACTAATTGATCGAGATGGCATTCCATTTCGATCTCAACAAAGGTAAGAACACAATTTCGATCCCTCATAAGCATATTTTTGGGGAGAGTTGTTTAATCCTGATTCGAAAGAGATTAGTATGAGACCAAGGTTTCACCTTAATTAGTTAAACCGAAAAAAAAAAAATTAAACCAAAAAAGGTTTTCTTTGTACAAGGTCTTTATCACAAATATATAAAAGCTAGTCCAATATGTGTCCCTATAACATAATGCTAGCAGACCTCAAGGATTTTATTCCTGAACAACAAAACCAATGTTTTCCCTAGGAAAACAAGCACATATATGAAATGAAGTGTGGGATCCAACACATAGTTGTTGATCACCATTTGGTCCTCTTATTATATGAGAAGCAAACTTTATTGCTTTTTCATGTGCCTATTGTAGAAGCTTTTGATCCTTCCAAGACCTTCTTAAAGAGTTGATGGTTCAATAGCAAATGTTATTCACAGCCAATTTTTCAGCCCAACTGCAACCCCTGCACAAGTTATTGCCACCATTACCATAAATGAGAATAAGCTTAGCAAGCTCCACAGGTCCAACCAACAATTTATTACAGATTATTTATTCCTTTTACCTGGTAAAACAACTACAGATTCCTCTATAGCCAACTTGAGCCAGAATTCCATGTCATCATCAATGTCTTCAAGCAGTGACACATTAAGTTTTACCTATGACGAAAGATCATCCATGTTGATTCCTAGACAAACAAAAAGATCTCAAATCTCAGTCCTTACCATTACAAACATTGATCCTTTTGGTTTGTGTGGACAAGTTATGCAGGGAATCTCCTTAAGTCTATCATAACATATGCCTGCAGCTTGGCTACAGATGTTAATGATTTTTGCAAAGAAATCATCCTTTGTTTTCTCAAGTATTTGTGGAATTGCTCCCTAAAACATGCACCATGATATTAAACATAAAATCATCAGAAATGAATTAAAACAAAGAGAACTAAGCAACAAATTTGGAACTGAATGATGGATAAATACTCCTTATCCAAATAAAACTCAGCCTTTGAAATAATGCTCAACATACACTCAGACCACATATTTTTTGCAAAGCATATAATTGCAAGATTGAAGAAAAGCTAGTTATTTATTGTAGTTTTTGTAAAATATCAATTTTAATTACATACCTGGATGAATGTTGGTGGGTCAGTAGAGATGTTGAGATATCTCCTAATGTTTTCTGCAATCTGATATCAAGAAATCAAGAGATGGCCAACAAACTAGTAGTAGGCAAGTCACCTCAGAAAGGACATTTATGAACATGGAAAAATTTTACTTCAAGAATCACAACCACCAATCCTTTTATATCCCTCTCATTAGTTTTTAGTGAATTGACATAAAGACAGCAGCAAGCAACAAATTTAGGTCCCAGCAGCAATATTCCATAAAGATTTACCAGGCACTTATTAACCAATCAACACGACAAGAATTAAAAAGAAATTACTGAAAACTGAGACATAATGTAAATTAGAGCTAGTTCAACTTAATGAGGCAATAAGAGTTGTAAAAATTAGTAAAAATAGCTACATGATTATAAACCGAAGCAATAAGTAAGATAGAATGAGCAAGATGAAGTGCATATACCCCAGAGTTCTTCAGAATGCTATTTGGATCACATGTCAGAATCCAACCAAGACGCCAACTGGGAGCAATCCATCTCTTTGATATAGAACCCAGTGTAAGAACAGGCACAACAGATGCAAACTTGCCCATGGGTATAAATGGATTGCTCCCAAAAGTTAGATAGCCATAAACCTCATCAGCAATGACAAATATTCCAAGCTTTCTTGCAGTTTCAGCAACCTTGGAACCACCAATCAAATAAAATTAAGACTTTAATACATATATAGATATTAGCAATTCCAGTTTCTAAAATGCCTTCTAGTCCACCTTAATTATATTCTATGAAGGCCAAAAGTCTTATAGTATCATTTTCAGATTCCTGATTTTTAAGTGTTTATCATGGCAACTTGGAGGCATGTTAATAAAACAGAACTGTAATTGGAAAAGCAAATCTGGCAAACAAATGTTATATTGTGGCCATTTGGGTTAATGCATTGTTCATATTAGGCTACCTTTTTCAAGTGTTGATCGGTATATACACTTCCACAGGGATTGCCAGGGTTAATAATAACCATGACCATTGTGTTCTCATCTGCAAGAGCTTCAACAGAATCAAGATCAACCTCCCAGCCTTTGTCTGGTATAAGATCAAAATGCCTTACTTGAAGGTTGCTTAAAGCTGCACGAGATTCATACATTAGGTAACCTGGCCTAGGGAGAAGAATATTTGCACTAGGACTAGCAAGGACAGAAATTATGACATCGATCGAGTTATTGCAACCAACTGTGAGATAAACATCATCCGGAGATAATTTGTATGGAAGATCTTGAGACAAGTATAGCCCTGTCATGACAAAATGGATCATTACAGTGATGGATCAAGTTTATTAATATTAATTTGATTTGTTGCCTAGCAATGCAAGAGTTGTCTTTCAAATTAAGGGGAAAACAAAGGAACATGTGAATTAAAAGACTAATTTTATACACTTGCTATTGTATCAGTAATTACTGATAACAGTTGCAGATGTTTATCCCTTTTTTTTCATTTTTATATAGTTTTTGTCTTATAACCAAAGTATCATTATTCGTTTTTCCTCAAAGAACTCTACCTTTCGAAGACAGAGACAATTCAAACTAGTACTCTTTTATTTTCATAGCAAATTCTTCAAATAGCCTTTAAAAGACGTTGATGCTTACTATATGATGATGTTGACTTGTGATTTCCGTGTTGCAATTCTCTTGCCCCATTTTCTTTGCCAACAGACCAATGGATGTTCAGTTCTTTCAAGTTTAATTTACCCAATGACATGAAACTTGAAAGCCTCAAAAAGCAATTTCTTTCCCTAGCCTTCAAAATATACACTGGCTATAACTTAGTATAATGAAACAGCAAAAAATTTTGCCTAATTATGCAAAGTTTTCAAAATATATATGAAAAAGAACTAAAAAACACTCATCTCTTTGGAGAACCGCTGATGTCATAATCAAAGTATACATCATGAAGAACAAGATTTGCCCTCCTTACAAGAAAAGATCGAAGAAAGAAACAAACAAAGTGAACAAGTTATACTTATATTTTACCTTCTTGCTGGAAGAATACCAATGTAATGAGAATAATAGTTGAAGTGGGCTGATCGAACAACATCAACAATGGCATCTTCTGCAATTGTAGTGGTTCAAAAGCAAGGAAACACAGAGGGGTCACCGTGGCCAAGAGGGATGGCAGCCTTGTCGATGTTCACGTTACCATTTAACATTCGACTACCCCTCGAATGCTAATGGAATTCGCTACTTCCAATGCCTTGTTTTCTTTAAACACCCATTTCTTTGATTCATTCTCCATTTTTCTTCCTTGGGTTTGAGCCTTTGAGGGTAGGTGTTAAAGGCTTTTAAGAGTTTGAAGTTAATTGGACTACAATTTTGAAGAGAAAGGCTAAGGGAGAGGTAGAGAGTACAGACCCTGGAGACCATATATACAAATAAACAGAATTGCTTGTTGAGTCTGATTATATCAATGAATAGTAAATTTAATTTGTAGACCTATGACCACACACAAAGTTAAGTTGTCATGTTATGTGGTTGGTTAAAATGGTAAAGGTACCCGGATTTAGTCCTCTGCGTACCTGTATTGGTAGACGATCTATAAGTCAAAAAAACAAATACGTGAGGGCCTAAGAGAGTTGGGGCTTGCGGTTTAGGATCAAAGGGTGTGGCGGCTTAGCAATGGAATTAAATTCTTAGCTTGATTATAAGGCGGTATGACAAGCTGTAAAACTCCATTACATGTATTTTGAGGCTGTAGTAACTTTGTTGCTTCTTGTATAAATAAAGCTCACAAATTTATCAAAAATAAAAAAATGTTAAGAATTCAAACAGGAAGAGGAAACAGTGGGATCATTGTGTGATCATACCAAAATTATGCATCTTTTTATAGTCATTTTCTTACGTTTTTTGGTATTTTATGCTTGATTATGCCTTGTATTTGGTATATTTGTGTTTATAGGTGTTAAAGGGAAGAAAAATGCAAAATCACCACTTTTGTGCCTTTTTGGAGCCTTTTTGGATGACTATTCACACAAATATTTTCCCAAGGACAATTTGGAGGAAGAATGGAGCCAATATGATCGTGATTGAAGAGCTTGAAGAGTCAATTTTATCATCATAAGATTGATTTTCAAGAGTTTGAAGCAAAGGAGCAAAGTTGAATTTCAAGGCAAAGAGATATGTCAAGAAGTGTCATAGCACTAGAGTACATGGGTCGCGAGGCAAACCACATGGGGCGCCAAGCATAGCACATGGGGCGCCAAGCATAGCACATGGGCGCCCAGCGCTAATCGAGACATGCCACCAGCAAGCACATGGGCGCTGGCGACATAGGGGCTGAGGCCAACACCCAGGGTGCACAAGCCATCTACATGGGCGCCCAGGGGGAGTCAGGTTTCAGCAATGCGCGCGCACATCCGCATGCCATGTGTGTCTTCACTTTGAAGCTTCTTCACTTGTTTCCAGATTTGGCGACCTTTCTGTATTTTGGCCATAAATTTTGATCCAGAGCTCCGTTTGAGGCGTATGAGTAGCCGTTGGAAAGATGACTTCAAGATCTACAACTTTCGTGTTTTGTTCGAAGCCCAGTTTTGCCGTTATCGTGGACGAAAATGCCCCTGAAGTTTCTGCAGACATGCTGGACTTTGGAAAGCCCAAGAATCAAGCCCAAAATGATTTGATAAACCCTAATTCGGTACTAAGGGATAGCCCAGACATGGAGGACGACTTTAAACCCAATTAAAGGTGGTTTAATGTGCTTAAATTACTATCTTGTCCTAGGTTAAGTTAACCCTAAGTCTCTAGTATAAATAGCCACCTTTTCTCTCTAGAAAAGGAGTTTTGAGAGTTGGCGATTTTGATTGAAGATTGGAGCAAGGAGCCGCCGGCCAAACTTAGGTTTTTCTATTCCTTTTGATGGCTACTCAATTCATGAGTAGCTAATCCTTTATTTCTCCAATGTAGAATCTTATTGATCTCTTGACATTTAATTTATGGGGAGACGTTTGTTCTTAATAATTTGATTTCCACTTGAATATGTTTCTTATCTCTATACTTCATTTATGTATTCATGTCTTGATGGATTTGGAGGCCTACTTATCTTGATGATATGAATGCTATAGTTAGATTCAAGTAGCTTGAGTCAAGCTAAAGTTGGTCCAAGTAACAATTGTAATTCTAGGAGTCCTAGGTTCAATGGGATATCAAACCTTGTTGAAATCTTTAGGCCGAGATGGAAATTGATGTAGGCAAGTTTGGTATTGATTTATCATGCATGTGGAAAAGTAGATCTTAATGCTTGTCCTATGATTCTTCACAGGGTGAATGTTTGATTAGGAACAATAGAGATTAATCGTCAGCGAGATGCGGGTTAATTCTTCTTAGCATGTTGGAGGGTTGAGTATTCCTCTCCTATACCAATTATTCAAGTGGAGTTGTTTGAGATATTAGGGAGATTATTTTGTTCTAAGGAAAGTTGAAGCCTACGTCTTAGGATATATACTACTTTAGAATGATTTATGATACTTAATTGATTGGCAATTAATATCGAATTTATGTTTTGTGTCGATGATCCATGTTAATATTGTCAAGGGTGAAATAGATTCTATATTGGAGGCTTTCTTTATATAGTTGATTACTCAATTTACTTTGCTTTTAATTTATTTTGCTAGTTTTAATTTAGAATTACCAAAATCTCTATTTCCAAATTAATCTTTTTAACATAATTATTCAGTGAAGAAATTATCCTCTCTCCCTGTGGATTCGACCCCTACTTGCCCTAGCTAGTAGTTATTGGTTTGTGGGGAATTATCTTGTGATTTGATCAACGACCGATCACAATTTTGGCACCGTTGCCTGGGAGAGTGTGCTTTTAATTTCTTTACTTTTAGATTGTGTTATTTGTAAATACTCGTTTTTCATTTTCCTTTTTACTTTTACACTTGATGATCTTTGATTTGTAGGAAAATTCATGGAGCAAATCACTTACTCTAAGGGAGTTGAATTTCAACTGTGAAATGAAATCCCCATGTATCGATTATCTCGAAGATTTTTCCTACGAATTAAGGCCAGGAGTGGTTCGTCTACTACCAACTTTTCATGGAGAACTCCATGAAAATCCTCATGAGCATTTGCAAGATTTTATCATCAGATGTGCAATGATTACGAAGATGCCTCAAGAGCAAGCAAAGCTTCAAGTTTTTCCAATGACCTTGGGAGGTAAAGCAAAAGAATGGTTTTGGAGTCTACCGTCAAAATCAATTACTTCTTGGAAGGAAATGGAGAGAGCCTTCTTGAACCAATACTTTCCAGAAGCCAAACGTGCTTACGTCAGAAGCAAGATCAATTCTTATCACCTACTACGTAATGAGAAGTGGTTTCAATATTGGAAAAGGTACAATAAGATTTGTGAAAGTTGCCCCTACCACAACATAGGCGAGGAACTCTTGATACGACAGTTCTATGATGGATTGTTTTATGAAGATCGAGTTTACATTGATGCAACAAGTGGAGGTAGCTTGACACTCAAAACACCTAAGGAAGCTAGGAAGCTGCTCGACATTATGGCAGAAAACATTCATCAATTTTGCATATCAGAAGAGAGTCTCAAACCTAAGGAGCCAGAGCCTGAATCATCAATACACCAAGAGATGAAAGAAATGAAAGAAATGGTGCAATCACTCGTAACAGAAAAGGACAAAGTATATCAATTTCTTAGCAAGCAAATTGCTGACCAACAAGATACTATTGTCAATTTCATGCGCCTTATGATTGCAAATCAAGGAGTGAGTCATCATCAACAATCATTCTTGCAAACATCTTTGAACGTGGCTCAAGGACAAGAGAACAATATGGAGGTTGACAAAGGATTAAATCATGCTCAAATATATGGGATCAATTCGATGGGAATGGAAGACAAGCAACCTAGGGTAACGAAAGAGATGGAGTCATCAAACACCTCATTTCCTTCTTCTACATCATTAGTTGAACCAGTCCTTCCTACCCCTGAAATGAAACCATCACCAATTGTCATACCCCATGCAAATGCCAAATGATGAGGAGAATTCTGTGAAGAGTGAGGAGGAAGAAAAGCTAGACTTTGGAACGAACTTAACCTCATTCCCAACAATTGCTCAAGATCCACCAAGGAGGAAGAAGAAATCAAAGGAAACAATGCAACCCAATAATTGTCCTGCACCCTATCCTCAATTGTTCATGCAAAGACACAAAGGATGTTTGGAGGAAAATCTATTGGATTCATTTCGTGGAACAAAGGTAAACATTCCTTTAGTAGCTTCAATCGAGCAAGTGCCAAGGTACGCAACTTTTCTTAAGCAATTAAGTGATGATAAGGGAAGATTGAAAGATAATGAAATGGTATGCATGAATAAAAGTTTTTCTGATGCTTTTCAAAGGAAATTGCCTACTAAATGCAAAGACTTAGGAGCATTTACTATTCCATGTAGTATAAGAGGCAATATGACTGTGAAAGCAATTTGTGACTTAGGTTCTTCAATTAATATCATGCCATATTCTATTTATCTCCAATTAGATTTAGATCCTTTGATTG
This sequence comes from Corchorus capsularis, assembly GCA_001974805.1. Taxonomy (NCBI): domain Eukaryota; kingdom Viridiplantae; phylum Streptophyta; class Magnoliopsida; order Malvales; family Malvaceae; genus Corchorus; species Corchorus capsularis. Next base: position 14,464 of record AWWV01007325.1, read on the forward strand.
AGTCAAATATCATCATTCAATTGGCTGATAGATCTAACATTTATCCTGAGGGATTGGTTAAAGATGTCTTAGTGCAGGTGGATAAGCTCATTTTCCTTACAGATTTCTATATTATAAGAAAGGACGATGCTGATCTTTCTGATACACCATTGTTATTGGGAAGACCCTTCTTAACCACTGCAAAGACTAAGATTGATGTTCATGATGGAATCCTCAGTCTCGAATTTGATAGGGAAGTAATTGAGTTTGATATGTAGAAGGCTATGAAATACCCTATTGAAGAACAATTTATTTCTGCCACTGATGAAGTTGATCTTCTTGTTGAACAGGTTAATTCACTCAACAAAGAAGATGAATTAGAGACAGTGATCATAAATAGTTTGGATAAGGAAGAAGTTAAGCGAACCAAGGTGAATTTGATGGATCTAGTGATAGATACCATTTGCGATCTGAAGGAACCTCCAAAAGTAAGAGAGACAGTTTCCTACATTCGGTTGGAACCTAAGGAAGTACCTCCACCCTATATTGTTAAGCCTCCAGAAGTCAAATTGAAGTCATTGCCTGAAGATTTGAAGTATGTTTTTCTTGGAGACAAGGAAACACTCCCTGCCATCATCTCAAGTAAATTAACCCAAGATCAAGAGGAAGAGCTAATCAGAGTTTTGAAAAAGTACAAAGAAGCTTTGGGATGGACGATCGCTGACATTAAGGGAATTAGTCCTTCTGTCTGCATGCATAGGATCCGTTTGGAAGATGATGCTACTCCAGTAAGGCAACCACAAAGAAGATTAAATCCAAATTTGAATGAAGTAGTCAAGGAAGAAGTTCTTAAACTACTAGGAGTTGGGCTGATTTACGCTATTTCAGATAGCAAGTGGGTTAGCCCTGTCCAAATAGTACCCAAGAAATCTGAATTCACTGTTGTGGAAAACAAGGATGGAGAACTAGTTCCTCAAAGACTTCAAAATGGATGGAGAGTGTTCATCGATTATAGGAAGCTCAATTCTGCTACAAGGAAGGATCATTTTCCACTCCCTTTCATGGATCAAATGTTGGAAAGACTAGCTTGTCGTGCTTACTACTGCTTTTTGGATGGTTACTCAGGATACTTTCAAATACCAATTGCCCCAGAAGACCAAGAGAAGACAACATTCACATGTCCTTATGGTACGTTTGCCTATACTCGAATGCCCTTTGGTTTGTGCAATGCCCCTGCAACATTTCAAAGGTGTATGATGAGCATCTTTCAAGACTACCAAGGAGAGATTATGGAGGTATTTATGGATGACTTTACTGTTTATGGAGATGATTTTCATAGGTGCCTACATAACTTAGAGCTTGTGCTAAAAAGATGTGTGGAGACCAATTTAGTACTAAATGCTGAGAAATGTCATTTTATGGTCGAACAAAGAATAGTACTAGGTCATGTGGTTTCTAAGTAAGGATTACAAGTAGATAAGTAAAGATTAATGTCATTCAGAATTTGCCTTATCCCACTTGTGTTCGAGATATTCGCTCATTCTTAGGCCATGCCGGTTTTTATAGAAGATTCATCAAGGATTTCTCAAAGATATCTGCACCAATGTGTCGTTTGCTTCAGAAAGATGTTGAATTTGAGTTTGGAGAAGATTGCAAGGAAGCATTTGATAAGTTGAAGATTGCCCTCACTACTACTCCAATTGTAAAACCACATGATTGGAATCTACCTTTTGAGATCATGTGTGATGCAAGTGATGTCGCACTTGGAGCTGTTTTAGGTCAAAGAGTAGATAAGATACCTCATGTCGTCTACTATGCTTCAAGAACTTTGGATTCTGCTCAGAAAAACTACACAACCACTGAGAAAGAGATGCTTGCCGTTGTTTTTGCCTTAGAGAAATTTCGGTCATACATATTGGGATCAAGGGTGACAATTTATTCAGATCATGCTGCACTTCGATATCTCATGGCCAAGAAAGAAACCAAGGTTAGACTCATGCGTTGGCTTTTGCTTTTTCAAGAGTTCGACTTGGAAATTAAAGACAAGAAAGGAGCCGAGAATGTAGTGGCTGATCATCTAAGCAGAATTGAAGGTAAGGAGGAAGACATTGTACTCAATGAAGCACTACCTTATGAGCAATTATTTGCTGTTTCCCACATACCTTGGTATGCCAACATTGCAAACTTTTTGGTGACAAGAAAGCTACCCTCAGATGCAAGTAGAGGAGTTAAAGCCAAGATCGTGAGTGATGCTAAATACTATTTTTGGGATGATCCACATCTATAGAGATATGGGTCTGATCAATTGATAAGGCGTTGCATCCCTGATGAAGAAATTCAATCAGTCTTGAAATACTGCCATACTTATGCATGTGGAGGTCATTTTGGACATAACAAGACCGAAAGGAACATTTTGGATAGTGGATTCTACTGACTAACATTTTTTCGAGATTCTTAGGAGTTTTGCAAGACATGCCCAGAATGCCAAAATATGGGGAACATTTCCAAGAGACATCAAATGATTCAAAATCCCATCTTCGTGGTGGAGATATTTGATGTTTGGGGAATTGACTTCATGGGACCATTCCCATCCTCTGGTAAGAAAGTGTACATTTTGTTAGCTGTGGATTATGTCTCCAAGTGGGTTGAAGCCGTTGCAACAGAAAAGGACGATGCAAAGACTGTGGTTAAATTCTTGAAAAGCAACATCCTCCTCCGATTTGGAATTCCAAGAGCCCTCATTAGTGATAAAGGTACTCACTTTTGCAATAAACTTGTGCAATCATTAGTAGAGAAGTATGGAGTGACACACAAGATATCCACTTCATATCATCCTCAAACTAGTGGTCAAGCTGAAGTATCTAATCGTCAAGTGAAACAAATTCTCGAGAAGATTGTGAACGTGAATAGAAAGGATTGGAGCTTGAGATTAGATGATGCTTTATGGGCTTATAGGACTGCTTTCAAAACACCAATTGGTATGTCACCATATAGAATTGTGTTTGGAAAGGCATGTCACTTACCTATGGAATTAACACACAAGTCATGGTGGGCAATCAAGCAATGCAACCTCAATTTTGATCAAGCTGGTTTACAAAGAAAACTTCAATTGCAAGAGCTAGAGGAGATTAGGAATGATGCATATGAGAGCGCAAGGATCTATAAGAAAAGACCAAAGCAATTCATAATCAAGGAATTCTACACAAGAGTTTTCATGAAGGGCAAAAGGTTCTTTTATACTATAACAAGTTGAAGTTATTCCCTGGTAAGCTACAATCAAGATGGCGTGGACCTTATGAAGTTGTCAAAGTCTATCGAAGTGGAGCCGTCGACATACGCAAAATTGGTGATTCTGAGATCTACAAAGTTAATGGACAATGCCTCAAACCATTTTTGGAGCGAGAGCGAACATGTTGGATCGAGAAAATAAGCTTGGAAGATCCAATTTACCTTCCTTATGAAGAATAACATTGGGAAAGTCAAGCTAAAGACTTTAAACAAGCGCTTGTTGGGAGGCAACCCAATTTAATTTAACTAACCTTTAATTTTATGTTCTTGTTCTTTATGTTTTTCGTTTTTGTAGGGTTCTAAAGACCTAAGCTCACTGAGGAAGCAAGGGAAGTATATTCAATTTTGATTATGTTTGTAATTTTAATTGAATTTACATTTATGGATTAAGTAAAAATAGGAATTGAAGATGTGTGATTACATGGGGACCCATATAAAATAACTAAGGACCTATGTTAATGCATTGAAGACCCATGTCGACAAGACCGCAGCACCAAGCGAGCTAGGGCTCGACTGCCGCTGGCCGCCCAGGCGGATTGCCCAAGCGCCCAGGCGACAACGCGCCAGGCCCCAGCAGGCCTGGAGCCCGATTGCCGCTGGGCGCCCAGGCCGTAGGCCTCAGCACCCATGCCGCATGCCACAACCCCCAGTCTATTATGATGCCTTGTCAGCACAAGTCCAATTCCAAATTGGACTAGGATTTTGATCCTAAACGACCTTAATCCGAATTTTCTCCTTCCCAAATCAGGTTTGGACTATTTTTAGATGCTTCCTAGGTAATTTCCTTTACTTATTCTCCAAGTTTAGGTTAAATTCTTCTAGAACTAGGATTAATTCACTATATAAAGGGAGTTTCACCACCTTTATTTTCTTCACATCACCACCGCCGGCCTTAGAGGTAAACTCTCTTCTTTTCTTTTTCAATTTAATTTCCAGATTTATTCTTTAGATATTAAGCTTTCAATTTGCATATTTATTTTAAATTTGGAAGAGTTGAGTTGAGAAAACTAACATAGTGTCGTTTGAAGTTGTGTAGATTTGTTGAATTTTTCTTTTGATCACTTGTTTTTGTCGACACACACATAGCAACATGGCTGATTTTGAAGTGCAATTTGAAGCTTTGAGAGCTCAATTCAAGGACTATGGGAGCTTGTATGATGAGAATTTTGAAGGACGATTCACAAAAGAGGATTGTCGCGAAATCCTTGCTATGGTGGACAACCTTCCTGCCGAAGATGTAGCTTCCAAGCCCGGTTTTCAAAGCTCGAATGATCTCTCAAGCCATGTGGAGGAAGGTGAAGGCCGCATATAAGGAGCAAGTGAAGAGGGAGAATGCCAAAATTGATGATGATGGCATGCCAAACGCTACGTTTTTCTCTCGAGAAAGACCTCGCTTTGGACAATCTCGCCACTCAAGAGGACATTCAAGGAGATCTAAACCATTGATGGGAGGAAGGCCTGCACCATGGAGTAATATGCCGCGCATTGATGGCTATGGAAGGAAACCCTATCAACCTCCATACCGCCCTCCACCCATGCCAAGCCGTTATGCTCCATATAACACCATTCATGCCGCCTCTTCCTCTCACTACAATCATGTTCGACCACCAATTATCGT
>AWWV01007326.1:0-74140 GCA_001974805.1 Corchorus capsularis
TTTTACAAGTTTACAAACTTTATTTTCATTACCGGGAAGAACAAAGCCTTCCGGTTGCTCCAGGTAAACTTCCTCTTTTAAATCTCCATTTAAAAATGCCGTTTTAACATCCATTTGATGTACATGTAACTTATATATAGATGCTAAAGCAAATAGCACTCTAATAGAAGTTATTCTAGCAACTGGAGCATATGTATCAAAATAATCTATTCCTTGTTTTTGTGTGAACCCTTTGGCAACTAACCTTGCTTTAAAGGTTTGTAATGTGCCATCGGAATTGTATTTCCTTCTAAAAACCCATTTATTTTTAATAGGTTTTGAACCAGGAGGTAAGTCAACTAGAACCCAAGTATTATTGGCCATAATTGAATCAATTTCATCATTTACAGCCTCTTGCCAAAATGCAGCATCTCTAGAAGCTAAAGCTTCTTTAAAAGTTTTGGGATCATCATCAATATTAGAAATTTCTAATATTCTTATGACTCTTTCTCTACTTCCTTCAACTAGGAGAGTAACATGATTTTGATAAACAAATCAAGATCAAGACGTTCTTTTCTTTGTCTTTGACTCCTCCTTAATTCAATTGGTTCATCATCAATTTCTTTTCTTTTAGGAACAGAAATAATTTCATCATGTTTGTTAACATGATCATCATGTTCTATGACATGATCTTGTACACTTTCATGTACAAATGAATTTTCAAAAAATTCTACATGTATAGATTCCACAATTACATTTGATTCCAAATCAAGTAATCTATACGCTTTTGAATTTTGTGCATAGCCTACAAAAACAGATTTGATTCCTCTTGAACCAAGTTTTTGTCTTTGAGAATCTGGAAGTCTATAGTATGCCACACACCCCCACACTTTAAAATAATTTATATTTGGTTTCCTTCCATTCCAAACTTCATATGGAGACATATGAGTTCTTTTTGAAGGAACTCTAATATGGATATAGCAGGCTGTGAGAATTGCTTCTCCCCACAAGTTGAATGGCAATTTAGCATTTAAAATCATAGAATTTACCATGTCAACAAGTGTTCGATTCTTCCTTTCTGCCAAGCCATTTCGTTGGGTGTAAATGGAGCAGATTTTTGGTGAATTATTCCATGATCCTCACAAAATTGATCAAATTCACCAGAGAAATATTCTCCTCCTCTATCGCTTCTTACGATTTTAATTTTCTTCCTTTTGATTCTCAACCTTAGCTTTGAACTCTTTGAAAGCATCAAGGGCTCCATCTTTTGTTTTTAAGTAAACATGAACATAACGTGAATTATCATCAATGAAGGTGATGAAATATCTTTTACCTCCTCTAGTTAATTTCCCATTAAGTTCACAAATGTCTGAATGGATTAAATCCAAAAGTTTACTTGTCCTTTCAGATTTAGGAAATGGTTTCCTTGTAATCTTGGCTTGTGCACAAATTTCACATTTATCCAAAAAATCATGTTTGTATTGTATATAATCATGGCTGGACATATATTTTATAGTTGCGTAATTTAAATGTCCTAATCTAGAATGCCATAAATTAGAAGATTCAACAATATAAGCAGAAACATGATTAACTTCATTAATACTGAGTTTGAACAAACCATCAAGGGTATACCCCTTGCCAACAAAGACACAATGCTTGGTGATTACTACTTTATCAGATTCTAAAACAATCTTAAAGCCTCTTTTAACAATAATACTGAGTTTGAACAAACCATCAAGGGTATACCTCTTGCCAACAAAGACACAATGCTTGGTGATTACTACCTTATCAGATTCTAAAACAATCTTAAAGCCTCTTTTAACAAGTGAGGAGCAGCAACTAAGTTCCTTTTCATGGATGGAACATGATAAACATTAACCAAAGTTAATTTTTCGCCTGAAGTAAACTTCAGATCCACATTTCCTTTTCCAGCAACATGAGCAGGTGCTTGATTTCCCATGAAAACTTCAGATTCAACCTCCTTGTAGGTGGTGAACAAATCTTTGTTGTTACACACATGAATGGTAGCACCAGAATCAAGGAAAACTCAGAAGAACCAGCAACATTGACTGCATTTAATTCAGTCACAACAACCACTAAATTTTCTTCTTTCAGAACCATATTGGCTTCATTGTTGTCAGAATTGGCATTCTGATTTGCCTTCTTCTCTTCCTTTTTCTTGTACCTACATTCTTTGATGTAGTGACCCTTCTTTCCACAATGAAAGCAGGTCTTGTCTTTCTAGCCTTTGGCCTTAAAATCCTTGCCTGTGGCCTTGAGATTTTGCTTGTTTCCAGACTTAGATCCAACCACATTCACATGGTGATTGGTCTTGGAACTTTCTGCAGCATCTTTTCCTTTACCTTTCAGCAACTTCTCCTATCTGATTCGAGTTTCACACTCAATTTGGAGATGAGTCTGAAATTGTTCAAGAGCGAAACTCTCTGAATGCAGCAGAATTTTCTTCCTAAAGTTGTTCCATGAGGGAGGCAACTTGGACAGAATCGTACCAATTTGAAGTGCATCAGGGACATTCACTTCCAAATCCCTCAATCTGGAAACTAAAATCTGTAGTTCATGGACTTGATCCGTGACTGGTTTGTCATCAGTCATCTTGAAATCAAAGTAATTTAATGCAAGAAATTTATCAGTACCTCGCTTCTCATTCTGATATTTCGTTTCCAAGGCAGTCCAAATCTCCAAAGGAGTTTGCAGGGCTGAATAGAGATCATAAAGACGATCTGTCAGGGAATTCAGAATGAGACCATGACACATTAATTGATCATCTTCATGTTTCTTGTAAGCATCCTTCACTTCATCAGTGTTTTCAGGGGTTGGTGCAGGGAGTGCTTCAAGATCAGAATCCAGAACATAATAGACTTTGACAGATGTGAGAAGAAACTTCATCTTGTCTTTCCATCTTGTGAAATTCGTTCCATCAAACTGGTTCAATTTCACAGCATCCTGTTGGGCCAACAACTTCATGGCTGCATCATTAAACGCCATTGTCGAAAGATTACAGAAAATGTTACACTTAAATTGTTGGGAAATTTCGAAAAAAAAAAGAACAAGGAAAAAGTTGTAAGGCGTGAAGAACACTTTTTTAAGTGTAAGATTGTTTGTCTATCACAAACAAGTTACCCCTCAGGATACAATAAAGCTCCTGAGATCACCAAATATAGAAGAGAATAAATTTTGGGGAGAGAAGAAAAACGTGTTCTTCAAAGTGGAGAAGTTTCTGTATTTCTAAATACTGAAAGGTTATCTTGAACGGTTACCAATTGAATAAACTGTTTTATTCAATCGAATAACTTCCTGATTATTTTAAATAGGTAACTGTTCAGAAAATTATCACATGGTAAAAAACGAATTTATTGATTAAATTCCAAAATGAATTTATTAAATAAATTCCTATAGGCTTATAAAAAATTAAAGACTTAAGAAAAACTAAGTCCCTTTTAATTTTTTAAAGCCCAAGGCCTAAGTGCCCAAGTGCCTCATCTTTGACTATATAAAATTAGGCTAACCAATGGGTTGAGCCCATAGGTATTGGTATCACAAGATACCTTTAGTCATCGATGAGTATTTATAAAGCACTCCAAGTCCCTTTGTTTTAATAATGTGGGACTTTTGTTTTACCATTTAACAAACTACTCAACAGCACATCCAAATAACCAACTGAGTTCACTTATGTTTAGCCAAAATTAAACCAAAACAACATGACCACAAAAAAAGAGTAGATCTCGAAACCAGGTTTAGGTCCTTTTGGTTTCCTCTTTGTGCTAATGACCTCACCCTTTACCTTAGCCTCTGCTTCAGTTGATCGTTCTTCACATTCCTGAGATTTAATTCCTCAGTGCACCTTGATGGTTTGGTTGAACATGTTCGACATGCACGTGGATCCTCTTCCTGATGATCCTGTTACCCACCTGCAAATCCACAATCACTTTAACATAAAGCAAACAAATTCACTAGTAATGTTAATGCACAAGGTTAGAAGATTAGCCAGGCAAGAAAATTCATAAATCCAACCAGGGGCAGATCCTTGTGTAGTGTTGAGGGGCCATGGCCCCCCTAAAAATTAGAAAATCCCCTTGGTAGAATGTATATCTATATGCAACTACACTTCAAAGTTTTCAATTTGCCCCCCCCCCCCCGGCGAAATTTAATTTTGCATAGAATAACCTATATTGGCCCCCTCAGACTTGCAATGTCAAAATCCGCCCCTGAATCCAATGATGCCAGTACATTCCTACGTAGCTCCTATAAACTGCAAGTCATCTTATTGAAATATGAAATTCAAACTCATCCCTAATAGCACATTCAGAGATTCCTAGTCTCTGTTGTTAGTTTGCTATATTGGTTTTTTTCTCAGTTTGCTGTCATTTGGTTTCTTTTGAAACTAAATTTGTACTTTGAAAGCACTTTGTGATTTCTTTGGATAAATAAATTGCTTTAATTATCCAAACAATAATAGCAAATTCAGAGTTTTCTCGCAACAAGAGTCAGAAATCAAAATATATGTTATGAAAAACAAATGAAATGTTAATCCACCTATCATATAAGCCAGAAAGCCTAACCTTTGACATATCAGAACATAATAAATCAAAATGGAATCCCAGTATCATTCATAGCTGTAAGGAATGCTGAGAGCTGTAAAAACATAACCTCTATAATCTATTTACTTTTTCAAATACTATATACCCATTTCTTAATAATAAGAAGTACACATCGATAATCAACATCCGCAAACAGAAAATTAGAACAGAGATTCATAACAAGAGAATGAGCAAAAACCCAAATATCATAAACCAAAACCCCAGAAAAATAATAGAAACCTTCATTTTACAGCCAAAGAAATTCAAATTTAAAAGAAAGGGAATGCCAATCGCACCAGATCAGGGACAGAATCAGGAATTATGACTTGGGGGGGGGGGGGACGAAAGAACAAATTTTTTTAACACTATGTAACAACAATATAAATAAAAAAAAACTAATAAAAATAATATAAAAAATTAAAGAAAAATTATGTTACACCATCCTTATTTAAATTGAGCTTGGCGATTTTTTATTACATAAAATTTATTAATAATACTCTCTATCAAACTTTTAAGCAATTTCTAAGTCTAGTTTTGATGATACTCATAGCTGAAAAAATCTTTATGAAGTTATTGTAGATTAACACAAAGAATTAAAGGATTGGATGAAAGAATTAATAAAGAACGCTTAAAGGATAAGAAAAGAGATTATCATGATTCATGATTACTTTCGATTTTCACTGAAATTCAAATTTAGAACCTAATTAATCTTGAATTAAAATATGAAAATCATTAGAATTTATAAAGAAAATTGTAATACAATTATACAAATGAGTTAGATTATTATTAAGAAAATACCTGGAGATGAAAAAAGCAAGATAAAAATGGGATTTTGATGAAGTTTCGACTTTAAGGGGTATTTTTTTCGCTACATAGAGTAGAAGGGAAGTTTCTTTAAATACCTATTTTTCATGTTACTTGAGAGTCAAGATTGGGGGGATAAATTGATATTTCATTAGGTAAATTGATATTTCCTGGTAATTGGACTCTACTTTGTAAATTAATTAATTTTCTCTTAAAAATGGAAAATAATTAATAATTTATTATTATTATTATCATTATCATAAAATATGTAAAAAAAAAAAATCATACCAATTATAATTAATAAACCATCAATTGCTTAATTCTTCCTCGTGTTTAACCATCAATTTCTTGTCGCCAAAAAAAAAAAAAAAACCCAGAAAGACAAAGACCATAAATTATTGGAATGGGAAAAAACTGTATTGACTGCAAAGGGCATATATAGCTGGGAATGCAGTGCTGCGGAATCAGATTCCAAGAATATCTATCATTCCATTCCAAGGTAGCGTACAAACTTCTAGTTGAGCAAACAAATCACAGATTCGAAGCAGTCCCTCAACAAATACTAAAGAAAAAGAAATACACAGCTAAAGCCGCAACTGATTCCTCAATGGCAGCTGTTGCAGGCAAAAGACCCACCGTTACTCACGTTATCTTCGACATGGACGGTCTCTTACTCGGTAATTCCACTCCCCACTCTCGTTGAAAACTTCTTTTTCTCTTCTTGCCATTTGCTTTCCTTTCTTTTCTTTCCATATTTCCTCAATCCTTGCCTTCAAGTTTATAATTGCATTTAAATCTATATATTTTGAGCGATTCCTTCTGTAATGTTGTTCTAGTGACTTTCTGGGTGTCTTATTTATAATGTGCTTTGCAACAGAAACTTTTCTGATCTTTATTCTGGTTTGCATAGTGATTTATCAATCTACTTTTAGTCGAAATAGATTCAAACGATTCTGATCTAGTCTAATGCACCAGATACATAATGCCTTCACAGAGGGGAAAGGGTGAATGAACTTGATTTCTTGATTTTGCGAAAGTACCCTTTTTTTTTTTAATTAATAATGCCCTTTGATGGGGATAAGGCTATTACCATTGTTGTCTCACTAATACTCCTCTATATTGCATTTTCTATAGTATAGGCAATCATTTCTCACGATTGTAGTTTTATACTTCTTTATAATTCTGTTGTTTGTGATTTGTCCTTCATACAGATATCCTTTTATTTAATTTGACTGTTATATCTCTGTCCATTTTGTTCCTCTAATAGTGTATTGCATGCCTAATTACCTTCCTTTGGTCTGGCAGTCAAGATGACATCACCCCAGATAAACAAAAGATGATAGAAGATAATTTCATCAAATTTTTGTTAATGAGACAGACACTTCTGCTTTTCATCATATTTGTTTTCTTTCATAGATAATTGCTTTTATGCCAGACTCTTGGTAATTAGGAGCTTTGGTTTTTAATTTCTACCCAATATGTGGTTAAGCTCTTTTATTCACTGGTAATATTCTCAGTAGGAAAAAATTTAACTTTGTTGGAGGTTTTCAGCTTGGTGACTTCCCATTGCCTGTTATATTGATTTGCTTTTATGATGGATGACTAACAAATCTGTGCGAAGTTCTTGTTGTATTTGGTCTTACAATCTATCTATAGACAATTTAAATGTTGTAGGTAGATTCAAACTATTTTAGGAAATAAAATATCTGATCAACTGTATACTATTGTATTCTGCAGACACAGAGAAGTTCTACACAGAAGTCCAGGAAATTATTCTTGCTAGATTTAATAAAACTTTTGAGTGGTCTCTTAAGGCAAAAATGATGGGGATGAAAGCAATAGAGGCTGCTCGAGTCTTTGTTGAAGAGACTGGGATCAGTGGTTCTCTTTCCGCTGAGGATTTCCTTGTAGAAAGGGAGGCAATGTTGCAGAAATTGTTTCCTACTAGTGAGCTCATGCCAGGTATTATTAGAACATTTCATCTGTCTGTAATTCCTTTTCCCAAACATTAGTGCAATTTTTCTCTGTTTTATCAGTACACAAGTTTAGGGAGATTCTGATTGATTAAAGACGATCCGTACTCTTTTAAAATTGTACTTTGAGGAATATTATGTTTTCTTATCTGAATGCTTTGCTAATAATAGTTGTAGACTTAGCCATACTGATTATTTTGCAATTTTTCACTCTGAACTATCATAATTCCAATTGTTTGGATCAATTAAAGTTCAGTAGGTGATTCGTTTCCCCCTTGTCCTGTGGTATGGATGATATTTTTTATTCAAATAATTCAAAAGGGATATCATTTTATTCGTCTGTGGGTTTTATCATTAGAAGCCACTAATCAAGGATAGAAAGTTGAAAAAGATCATGGGTTTAATATTGTGTTTTGTGAAAGTCAAATGAAAGTTTGAGAGAAACCTATGGGAAGGTTTATATGGATATCGAGGTATTCTTGCATGCAAAATAATGATGAGAAAAGGCATTGATGTTCATGAATGTATGGAACTGGAATGTGAAAGGATAAGATATGCTCCCTCTGTCCCTCAATATCTGTCCTTTATAACTATATCACGTTAAGGAAAGTAGTTAGTTATATCACTAGCTTTTTTACATATTTATTATTTTTTCCCACTTTTACCATTTTTTCTTCCCTCTTTATATGATGAGTGTGCATTTAATATTGAGTGGAGGGAGTGGTGTATTAATTAGGTTGTATAAGTAAAACGTAGCCTGAATGGTTAAGAGTGGACAGATAATTAGGGACAAAATTCTCTTCTAGAAGTGGACAGATATTATGGGACAGAGTGAATACTTTCTTTTTAATGATCAATTCTTATTAATAACTATATACATTTCAAGTGCTGAATTCTTCTAAATTCTTATTATAGGGGCTAGCCGATTGATTCAACACCTCCATGCGAAAGGAATACCAATTTGCTTGGCAACAGGGTTAGCTTACTCCTTTTTAATTTTGTTCTCTTTTTTCTTTGTTTACAGATAAAAAGTGGAATACACACAGAAGCATACATGATCTTTGCCTTTTCTTTTTCAATGAAATTGCTCAAGCTATTGAAGTGCTATGCAAGCATTACTTATCCAGATGTGTTTTGCAGAAGCCACAAGCGACATTTTGAGCTGAAAACACAAAGACATGGTGAGCTTTTCAAACTGATGCATCATATTGTTCTTGGTGATGATCCCGAAGTTAAAAAAGGCAAGCCCGCACCTGATGTATTCCTTGCTGCAGCTAGAAGGTTCGAGGTATAATGTAAATCTATCCTAATGTCATCTCTTAATGTGCTTGATGATAGTAAAATGCAATTGGACATACATAAAGAGTACTTTTTAATATATAGTAATATGATAAAAGAAGGGAAGTGAGAAGGAATAAGAAAGAAGTATGTAGAACTGGATTTTATTAAACTAATAAGGATATAAATTTGTCAACTATAATAAAAGTAAATTTATTTATATGTTAACATAAGTGCCATATTTGAATAATGACAACGGCTGCCTAGTGCAAAAGGCTCATGCATTACAGAATCTGGTGGGTCTAAGATGTGTGCCAAGGCTCACCTTTTTTCTTAAAATGATTAAAAGTTGAAAATCTTATTGATGTTTCTCACCATAATCTCTCAACATTTGAGTAAACTAGAACAGTGATTGAAGGAAAGGTATAATTCGGAGTTTTTCTTCTCATCTCTCTTTACTCTCCTCACAAGAGGATCTTTCCAACTTTTCTAAACTTTGATTTCTCCCAAGATTTTCTTAATGCAGACCTGCTGAATTGCGTTAATATTTCAGGTTGCTACCTTTCTATCCTTTGTAATGTCCAATATCAAGCTCCGTAACAACTAATAGAGAATTTGTGGGTAACAGGGTGGGCCAATAGATTCCCAGAAATGTCTTGTTTTTGAAGATGCACCTGCAGGAGCTCGTGCAGCCAAAAATGCTGGAATGTAAGTGAATGTGTTATACTAATTTATTAGTACATTAGAAAGTCTTATGTTCGATGCTCTGAATTTTAATTTGATTATTGAGTTTTCTATTCTTTCATGTTTATTTTATGCTGATCAAGTTAATTTTATTCGAATTTAGATTTCTTCATATCATAGGGCTATATTGTTGAATTGCTTGTAGCATTATATCTCAATGATCAGCATTAACCACTTATGGTTAGCGGTCAAATACATTCTACACTACCTATGGTGACAAGTTTTCTGTTCTTTTATCTTTATTTCATGCTGATCAAATTAATTTCATGCAAAATTAGATTTCTTCATTTCATAGTGCTATATTGCTGAATTGCTAGTAGCATATTATCCCATTGATCAGCATTAAAATCTAATAGAGCTTAAATTTTTGGTATAAAACTTCATTTTAATGAGTCCAATAATATAGCTTAGTCACTCTTACTAATATCAGCATTTCACTTTTGGATCAACCGGGAATTAAGCCACTTTCAATATAGGAGATATTATCCGCAGAATCCAGCATTGAATGGTTATGTCTTTAGCTTTATAGTACTACTGGTTAATGATTGGGATGTTGCATGTTCTTGTGGTTTTAGAAATGCTATATGGTTTTCTTTCTTATTATAGTAGGAGGTAGTTTTTAGAAATTAGTGTTAGGCTCATTCGGTTATGGGTTACTTTAGGTCATTTTTGGATTTTATGTAAGATGTAACCATTTCAGTATGCTTTTTGTATTTGAGTTGGTTTGAGTTCTGGTTATTCAGGTTCCAGGCAGTTTCAAATTCAAGTTATATCAAATTTGTTCATTTGGTTTCATTCAACCTTTGACTTTCGTTTTGTCAAACTGGCTTCAGAGTCAGATTATACTTCATTTTGCCACATCTGTTGACTGTAAAAACATTCATTGTCATTTTGAATTGTTCATTTTGTTTTATTCTTTCAAGAATGGATATGACTCAAACTCATGGCTCCTCCTACCATTATTCTTGGCATTTTTGTGAGGTCTAGTTGTCTAGGGATGTTGTAACATATGTTAATTATTTCTAATCAACATTCTGATGTTTGAAATTCTCTAGCTTGTTTATTACAAATACCATGTTTAGGTTAGAGCCTCAGTGTATTTCGAGTTATAATTGTTTTCTGGTTGCAAGTGCACTTTGAAAGAATACCTAGTATTGTTTTTGAAGAGTTAATACTTAATATGTTTGTCTGTCTCTTAGCAAAGCGTCTATGTTCCTTATTTTGTGGCTAAGATTCACTGCCCTTAATCTGATCGGATGAACCTTTCACTTTTTAAAATTATATCTTTGTCATTAACTGAATACTTCCCTCGTATTCCTTCTGATTCCCCTTTTTTTTGGCAATGTATAGGTATGTGGTTATGGTTCCAGACCCAAGGCTCGATAGCTCTCACCACGCCATAGCAGATCAAGTTCTGAGCACGTTATTAGATTTCAACCCAAGTGAGTGGGGTTTGCCTCCATTTGAAAACGCAGAATCCAACCATGCCTCATGAACCTCGCACCTTCCTTTGTTGCAAACAGAAGATAAACTATATCAATTGATTTTTATTCACTATCGCCTTGACCCTTAAAAATTCGTAAGGCATTATTTATATATTCTTCCTGGGTTATGGTTTATACACATTATTAATTATGGAAAAAAGTTATTTTTATTTCTACAGCAGATTGCTTTGCCTGCAGGCTGCAGCTGCGGTATTAGAGGTTTCCACTCCTTTTCTGCTTTTATGGAAAAGACATTAAATTTAAAGTATTTTTGCATGAAAAGATGAAAGCTCAAGCATAGTTAGAAGGGTTAAACTGTAACTAATGTGCAAATCCTATTTGATCAGTTCGTCTTCAGCCCCATTGCAAAGGGCAGTTTGAAATACTTTAACATAATCTTTTAGTTTTAGTTCTCCAGACTAAGTCTTAAGGTTTCACATAAAAAAATGCATTTTGCACAACCTGAAGGGAGATGCTATTAAACAACATCGTTATCCACTTGAGATTCAGAGCCCAACTGTCTTGGATTTGAAAGCATTTTACGAGAAGCAAAACCAGGCAAGCCCCGAGGGCAGATTATGGAACTGCTATAGTTGGCAAGGCAAATGCATGAGTTGAACAAAACAAAACAGACAGACTTGTTAGTACGCAGTTGGAATCCCAAATTTTTTCTTACTTATTACCTACAGTTGGCTTTGGGTATTCTAGTTTTCTACTACAAATCTCTAAAATCAAGAAATAATAAATACTAAGAAAGTGATACTACAGTTTTCATTTTTCAAGGACATCCCTACATATATATAGTATTAAAAAGTTCAATATCTACGAGTAGTAAAAGACTAAAGGCTCAAATAAGGGCCCGAACTTTCATAAAAATCCCAAATAAGGGTCCCAAAACACAATTTCAACAAATTAAAGTACATATTTAGTAGATTATGACATATTGTGCAAGATATTAGCTAATACTAGTGTGTGAGATGTATATAAATTAAAAAGCATAAAAAAATTTTGTATCATACTACGTTTATTGAATTTATTTGGATTAAAATGTTTTGATTTTTAATTAATTTAGTAACACCATTTCTCTATCAAAATTGATGTTTGGGCATGACAAGCATTGGTTTTCATCTGAGGAGAACATAATTTGTAAAAATTTACTTAGTATGTCTTCTGATTTGTTGAAATTGTGTTTTGGGGCCCTTATTTGAGATTTTTAAGAAAGTTCGGACCCTTATTTGAGATTATAGCCAACAATTAAATTACATATATTTGTCAATCCTTATATATTAATTTAGTTTAGCATTTTGTTTGGCCTGGAGGAGTGAAGTGAGAAAAGGAGAGATTTCTCCAATCCCAAGGTTATCCCTTTTTCTACAAGCAATGTTGCATGAGCAATGAAGAGTGTATTTAAAACTTTTGAATCGCGTATTATATTTTTATTTTTTGAATATATTTCTTAAATGTCATTGTTTAAACTTTTATAATTTTACTCAATTAAAAACTTTATTTTTATTTAATTAAATCTAATATCTTTATAATTATTTAATTTTTACCATTTTACTATTTTTAATTAAAAATTTATATATTATAATTTTTTAAATATACTTTTATAGTTTTACTCAACTAAAAACTCTATTTTTTATTTAATTAAATCTAATATCTTTATACCTATTTTATTTTTATCATTTTACTAATTTAATTAAAAAACTTAGATATATTATAATTTTTAAAATATATTTCTTAAATGACATTATTTATATATATATATATATATTAATTTTTACCATTTTCATTTTAAAAAATTGGAGACTTTTTTGTACATCTCGATCCATTTCAATTATAATATAAACTAACAAAAGGATTTTGCTCCAAAAAAAAGTTAAAATAAGTTATCCAATCATTAATTATTCATCATTTTCAAAACTAATCAAGTTAAAAATTTATTTAAAATTTAATTATTGTGATCGACCTTTTTCTATTTTTGGAGTGTGTATTGGTAGTTTAATGTATTGAAGCGTATAACAAGAATTTGAAGTTTTTTTTTTTTAAAAAAGTAACATGTAATTATTTCCTTCGACTTATAAAGTTAGAGGAGTTGCCGCAAAAAATAAATAAATAAATAAAGTTAGAGGAGTCAATCGGGCAGGTTGGACGGGTTTTGGGTAATTTTCTTGGATCATTTGGGTTTCGGCTCACATGTGTCCAGGTCATTCGAGTCTCAGATCTGCTGAACCTAAGTTCAGGCGGGTTCGGGTTTTGGCCTCAAGTTACTCGGATTTTGGGTCATTCGGGTTTTAGCTTTTTCGGGTCTAGGTTTCGGATCAATTGGGTCAGCCTTGGATTTTTTAATGTTTAATTCTTAAATTTATTTAATATCTTTATTATTCGATTTATTTTACAATCCACTATGGGTAAAGTTTAGCAAACTGTATATACGAGATTAAAGAGTTAACATGTGTCCCTTTATATATTAATTTTGAATATTAAATACATAATTAAATACTATGAAGTGATGTATGTGTTCAAATAAATATTGGTTATATAATATCTAAATTTATGTTCTTTGCTAAATAGAAAAATTGTTAAGAAATTACTAATTAATTATTATTATTTATTCATTATGTAAAAAATCAAATTACTAATTATAAATTTATCATAAATAATTCATATAATTGATTTAGTATTAATTCATATAATAATTGTTCATATAATGAAGTTTACCAAATTTGATCATAATAGGTAAAATTATAACAGCAATATAAATTTTATTGAATAAATGATAATTTAGAATGGTTAAAATTATAACAATGTGGATTTTATTGAATAAAACATAATTTTAGTTTATAATATTCTTGGGTCATCGGATTAACTTCTCGGGTCATTCAGGTTACGGATTTGTCGGGTCTGGATAGGTTGGATTCGGGTCGTTTACTTTTTCTAGTCAAATCAGGTTGGACGGGTTATTGAGTTTGGATCAGGTTTTGATACCTCTATTTATAATTAATTTCAATTATTATTTTAATTTTCTTTTAATTTAAACGCGATTGATTACGTGCAACACACACGGAAGTGAAGACTAATATAATTAAAACCTTAATTGACGGAAGTGAAGACTAGTATAATTAAAACCTTAATTGATTAATATTCAAGGCATCCGCATTAGTGTCATTATGCTCAAATCCGAAATTAGTCTAATTTCTTCCAAAGTTAAATAAAACCCCAAGCCCTCTTCCTCCCATATTCTTGATCACTGTCATCGCTCCTCACTGTCGTTTCCGCGGTCAAAATACTCCACATGTCCCTCTATTTAGGTCGAAAAATCAATTTCGTCCCTCTATTACTAAAATTGTTATATTACTTGACATCAAGTTCTAAGTAGAGAGATTAATTGACAGTTAAAATTGTTATATTACTTGACATCAAGTTCTAAGTAGAGAGATTAATTGACATTTGTAGTAGTAGAGGGACGAAATTGTTCTTTGACGTCCTAACTTCCTGTGGGGTATTTTGACCTTGTTACCGCTTGTTGTTTTCATCTTACCTTGGGGTCTAATTAATAAAAATACATTATAACAAAAAAAAATTGCATTAATTTTTGTCAATCTAAACTTGACAGATATATACTCCAGTGGTAATATCCTACCAATAAAGTCATACTCCCTTTGTCACACAACATTAATCCATTTTTTGGACTTTTTTCTCCCAAATTATCTCTCTCATTTATATCAAAACAATTTTGACTACTTTTTACCTTTATTAAATGTGCATATGTTAATAAATAAAGTTGGTATAATGTTGGAAAGCATTGTAAAGATTGTATAGAATTTTGAGATTCAACTAACTTTGTTAATATTTGTGATAGGATGTGATTATACAATATACCCTACAAGGATATTAAGGTATTGACATATAGTACTCTTTTCTTAATTAATTTTGCATTTAATATTGAAAACTATTGGCTTAATGACACATTATTATGTCAACCCTTAAATAACACATGTGTAATCTGCTAATGATCACGTACACAAGTTATACTTTTTTTTTTTACATTAGGAATGTTACAATTAAACGAGGAAGGGGGAAAGGGAGGGTAAGAATTCGAATCTCTACTCTCTATTCTCAGAGTGAACTTTTGAGGTCTGTGCTATTAAACCAAAACTTCAAGTTCATACACAAATTATACCTAAACACGCAATAAGTGATATGAAAAAGGCCTTTTAAAAAAATAAAGGGAGAAAGGCGAACTACAAAATACTCTACATATATATGAGAGAAGCTGCAATATAAATTAAGCCATTGGGCCATATTCCCATTTGTTCAGAACTAGAAAGTTAATTAGCTAGCTAGTCCAAGAACTCTGAAAATGCAATTGCAAATTAATGTGCTAAATTTGCAACTCTAATCTAATTAATTTCTATCTTTCTTTATAATTTCATTTTCACATTCATTAATCAATTAATTAACTTCCTTTTGACTTCCTAGAAACAAATACACAACCATGCATATCTCTCGCTCAAAACTCAAAAGATGCCAAAACCAAAAACCCAACAAACAACAAATTAAACTACGCCCTTGCTTGAATTCCCCTTGGCTGGCAGTATCCGAATTCTCTTTGCCACTCGTACAAAATCCCTGTTTAATTTCACCCACAATTTTAAAACCCTTGAATCAATAATTAAAAAACAAATATTGTTTAAGACTTAATTAAGATAAATGAAATGCTTGAATAAATAATAGTAAATTATATTTAACCTACTTCCAATTAAGGTCTCCAGCAAGAAGAAGGTCGTTTTCCATGTCTTCATAGGCAATGAGATGACCAGGAACAGCGTTGGAAAGATCAAGATCATTGTCTGAAGAGACCACATCAACGACGTCGGTTCCCTCCACAAACATTTGCCTGAGAGCCTTGGCAAGGCTTTGGTAGCTTGCATGCTTATGGAGACAGATTCGCTGGCAGATGGAACGGCCTTCCAGCACCACCGTTACCGGCGGGACGACGCTGGAAACAAGATCATCCTCAACGTCAAGACCTGGAAAAATCTGGGTTTTGGTAGAGTTATTGTTACTGTTAGCGTTCGACGTCGACAGGAAGGGTAGTGGCGCGGATGCGGAAGAAGAGTGGTGAGAAGCAGCGGCTGCGGCAGCAGCAATAGCACCAACAAATCTGGTGTTGATGTTGGGGAATCTTCTGTCTTGCACTTGCTGCGGCTGCCATCTCCTTTTCAAGGAGTCTTGTCTTTGAGATTCAAAACTGTTCATTTCTGATATATCTCTAAATCTGCCTTTTGGAAGTATAGTTTGATAAAAAGCGAATTTATATGTATGAGTTGTAGTTGTCTAGTTGTGGGGGGAGAGGTGAGAAGAGATACAGCTAAGAAGTTGAAAAGGGTTTGGTATATTAGTCTACAAACTACCGAGAGGGGAAGGGATTTTTATGTTAAAAAGTAGAAGAATTCAATGAGAGAGGAAACTGAAAAGAGTTGAGGTTTTGGTGGGGTTAAATATAAAGGGAGAAGAGTAATTAATTAATCACAAGTGGTAGGGGATTCAAATTTTGCCTTATTACCATAGGACATTTATTTGATATTAGAGTGTTGGACTATTAATTATAATAAGGAGGGTTCTTTGGGTTACCAAAATATTTTGCCTCGGTGTGCTTTTTTTTTTTTTTGACAGAGCCTCGGTGTGCTTTGATGAAGGAAAAAAATTGTTCTAGAGAAATAAATAAAAGAGAGAGAGAGGGCAGGGCACAAATGTCGGGAAGGGGGCTACGGCGCCAGCACTAGGAAAAAGTTGCTGAAGAGTTAATTTGCACCGTCGGAAGGGGTCAGGTAGGTGTCTGATTGCCAGTACGTATAATGTGTTCTTTTGGGTTCCCCTCTTTCAAAGCTAATTAAATTTAATTATGGGAGATCTAGTTTTTGATGATATACATATGCATATCCATCTCTTTGTCTCCCAGTTCATGAATCATCTACGTACGCGTGTACTAAGAAGTAATTATAATTATATATATATATATATATATATAATTTCTATCATGTGGGCAGGTTCATGCAAACTAATCTAGGGTTGGTAAATGACATTCACTTTAGACTTCAAAGAGGTGTGTGTGTATATACTATATATATATATATATATATATATATTATTGTACTTATAAATTTATGGTATGTCTTTTTTCCCCAAATTAAGGATAAACTAATAGTTAAGCTAGTTTACTGTGGAATTTCATAATTGTAGTAAATCATTTTAAACTCACAACCGAAATGAAATCTGAAGACAAATGATTACGTGTGTACTTTAAATATATACATAGTTGCAGTCA
The DNA here is from genome assembly GCA_001974805.1 of Corchorus capsularis. Lineage (NCBI taxonomy): Eukaryota > Viridiplantae > Streptophyta > Magnoliopsida > Malvales > Malvaceae > Corchorus > Corchorus capsularis. The sequence continues at coordinate 17,192 of AWWV01007326.1, forward strand.
GAGAATTGCTTATGAAGATTTACCCTCCCCGCTCCCCTTAATTAACTGTAAACTATCTCACATGGACAAACAAAAGTGTAAAAACAATTGTTTTTTCCCCACTGATAGATTGGAGAGGAGTAGAGCTGTGAAAATCTGAACCAGTCCAATTCATCGAATCCGAAATCCGCCCAACCCGATTTGATCACCAGAAAAAGTAAATAATTTGAATCCGTCTAATCCGAGATCCGAATGACCCGTAACTCGAGTAATCAGAGACCGATATGACTCGAATGACCTGTGGCTCGAGATCCGTATGACCCGAAATCCGAATAACCCGAGAAGTTAACCTGAATGACCCGAGAATATTATAAACTAGAATTATTTTTATTCAATAAAATTTATAATTTTAATTATTCTAAATCATCATTTATTCAATACAATTTATATTATTGTTACAATTTTACCAATCGTCACGATTTTACCTATTATAAATTGGCTAAATAGCTTTTTGCCCCCTGAACTTTGCAAATTTAAGTCAGATTGCCCCTTGAACTTTAAATTGTGCCACTTTGCCCCCTCAATTTGTAAAATCTGGCCAATTCCCCATTCACTTCACGGATTCCGTTAAGTCCCATAAAATTTGCTGACATGGCAAACTTATCTCATATGGGCCCCACATGACCCTAAATGCTAGGGTGGGGCACGCATGAGATCTGATGTGGAAATGTCATGTCAGCAAATTTTATGGGACTTAACGGAATCTGTTAGTCAATCGTCAAGTCAGGGGTAAATTGGCCTGATTTTACAAATTCAGGGGGCAAAGTGGTAAAATTTAAAATTCAATGCTGACCAAAATTGACCCGAAACCCGTATGACCCGAGACCCGAAATAACCCGAAACCCGAATGACCTGAGAAGACTATATGAGCCATTTGACCCGAACCGAAACCCACCCAACCCACCCGTTTGACACTAGATAGGAGTGAGTTTAAGCTATTTAACTTTAAACTCCTCACCGACCGAGAAGCAAGTTGTTATCAAAGAAACCCTAAGACAACTTGTAATGGTTTTATATATTGGATGATAGAGAAACAGGTTGGAGTGTTGGGGGAGGGTATGTTTGCTTCCAAGTGCAAAAGATGGTAATTTCTTCAATATATTTTATTAAATTTGGCTGGATTTTGTTTTAAATTAATGTACATTAGAATTTTGTAATTTATAAAATAATACTAGTATTTATCGGGATGGTGAGAAAAATGCGTGAAGTAAAAGCAAGCAATAATAAAAGAAGAAAAAAGCATCAAATGTACTAGCAACCAAAAAAATAACTACAATTTTCGATTTTAAAAAATAAGGAATTCTTGTAAATTGAAATGCATGGGCCATAGAGACGACCGCGCGACGGTCGCCGAACGGCTCGCTTCTTTGACTCTCGGGACGGTCGGGAAGGAACTCCATGTTCCCTTTTTTTTTTTAACAAATAAAATTAACAATCAGATAATAGCTTTGTCCTTCTACGTAAAGACAATTATTATGCCTTCACTAAAATGGCATATACTACTCATATAATTCAAATTTAACATATTCTTTTTTTTTTTTTGGTTTAGAAAAAGAGTTAATAATGTTGTATATCATTTATAAAGTGTCATGTTACTAATTCTAATGAGATAGGCTCTGTTTGGCAGAGCTATGAGATTGGTGTGGAAGAGATTGAAATGAGGAGATTAGTTACTGTACATGTGAGATTAGAATTGTAACTTTTAAAACTTAACCAGCGATGAAAAAATGTATGTTTGGTGTGTTAATGAGGTGAAAGTGGTGAAATTGTAAAATGACTATTAAGGGTAGTAGTATAAAAGTATTGTATACTATTTACTTATTACAAATTATGTATGTATATATTTAATTATCTTTTTTTGGGTTAAAGTATATATTTAATTATTAAAAAAACATATCTTATATTAGCTACTTGCAAATTTCATTATTTATTAATTATATATGAAAAATATTTTATTGTGTTATTTGATGTTAATTAATAATATAGTGTTAGTACCATCCGTACTACAGTTGCCTAGCCGATCTGACGAACGTCAGGGTTGATAGCACTCAGCGGAACAGGTTCACAACCCGGATCCTACCCGGGAAAAATACCACCATCCGTACGATGTCCGTATGATTCATCAGCATATACCACGGTATCTATATAAAGGGTAACCCCTCATTTATTGCATTCTATTCTGAAACTCTAGACTTTGAACTCTAAAAATCCTCTCAACTTCTTCGAGGATTCGACCCTGACTTGACCGTCGGAGTACTAACGCGGGATTTCATCCTCACACCCCGAGGCGTTCTCTCCTGTGCAGGTCGACGAACTCAAGGTCTTAGAGGCTCGGGACTACGGTCCACGCAGATCGTCATTGTTGAGCCAATCGCCCTCAACAATTTGGTGTCGTCTGTGGGAACTAAGCACAAAGCTAGTTTCTCACCAGCTGACTGGGGTCATGACGACTCCAACCGAAACAGAGCCGAACAGCTCTCCACTGCAAGCAGAATCATCCCGTAAGGAGAAGAACCACGCCGACCCACCAGGGGAGACGGTCACTTTGGACCCTTACATCGGAACTCCAGAGGTCAGGCAAGTCAGAACTCTGTCGAATGACCAGACCCCCGAACCGGGGGGGCAAGGATAAACGTACACCCAGTGGCCGCCAACAGCCAATAAACGAATTGAACGAATTACCTGGTCAGCAGCGAACACTCTCGGCTCGCGCCTGTGAGTTGTTGTTTCCGATTTGACCCAGCAACGGGGACGTTCACTTCCCTCCCCGTAACAATGCCCAACGAACGTGAGCGGGTGAACGATCAGTTGCGAACATTCGGAAGGCCGGAAGAAACCGGGACGTCGTCGTCAGGCAGGACACGTGGGGTGCAGGAGGCCGGGGAAAAGGGGCAACCCTCCCGCGCGAACCCCGCAGCGGACGAGGGTGATACCCGCATCGTGCAGCTTCAGGAGGAAGTAAGGCGAGCCGAACAGAGGGCCGCCGACATAGCAGAGCGAGAGAAGATATACGCCGAAAAAGCGAGGAAAGCGCTGGAAGCACAGAGGATGGCTGACGAGAGAGCTGCCCAACTCGAAAGGGCGTTGAACGAGCAGTCCCAAGTGAACGTTAGGGACGACCGTCCCGTCAGACAAGGTCGAACCAACGTTTGGACGAAAAAGAATTAGGGGAGACTCCGTTCGGTGATCGAGGTCAGCAAATCTCGAGAAAAAGTAGATGAGAGTAGGACCCCCCCTGACGGTCAGCGCGACCAAGAAAGAAAACAGAAAGCTAAAACAAGAAGGGGCGACGATGTCGACCGCGATTCTGAGAGGTCGGTAAGGCCGGGAATACACTCGTCCCAACCAGGCAGCAAAGGAAAGGGAAGGTCAAAAAACGCGGCTCCAGATCCGCGTGATGCTCAAATAGCGGAACTCCGCAATATGGTCGAACAATTAACGAAAGGGAATAGGGATGAAAAGGTTATCCCGAAGGAATCTTCGCCGTTCTCGCTGGTGATTAGACAGGTCGAGATCCCTACGTCGATCAAACCGTCGAAAACGATGTACGACGGGACGGGAGACCCAAAGCAACACATCAACCACTTCAGAGAGGTGATATCCGTTCAGCGTGCGACGGACGCTATGATGTGCAGAATGTTCCCAATCACTCTTGAAGAAGCGGCCCAAAGGTAATTCTACCGGCTCGAGGACGACTCTATCTCGAGCTTTGAACAACTAGCAATACAGTTCGAGGCCGGTTTCAACAGCAGGGTCCAGAAAGGAAAAACGGCCAAGTACTTGAGAACGATCAAACAACAACCCAGCGAACGTTTGTCTGCCTACAGTAGGAGGTTCAGCGAGGCTCACATCCAGGTCGACGATCTTAGCGACAAGGACGCGATAGAGATCTTCCTTGACGGCCTCACCCACGTTCAGCTCCGGTACTCGCTCGGTGAAAGGCCCTCCCAGATGCTGAAGGATTGTTATGATAGGGCAGACGTCTACGATGAAACCGATATTTGCATGGCCTATGCCAGTGGGCATCGCCCCGAGACGAACGCTGCAGAAGGAACGCGAACTGTCATGGCTAACGCTCGCCGCAGCCCCCCACGAGGAAATCGTTCTCCTCAGAGAAACCGCGACAGACGAGGGCCAAAGCACCACTTCGACGATTGTCAAAAATTTCCAAAGTACAATAACTATACTCCGCTAACAGATACTAGGGCCACAATCCTGCACGCGCGGTATCACAAAGCAGAGACGCCGACAAGGTGAAGTGGCCCTTCCCGAAGAGCTCGTCCCAGAGACAGAAGCAGTCAGGAAAGAGATGTGATTTCCACCAGAGCTACGGGCACAGCACTGAAGAGTGCTCCTACCTCAAAGATATGCTGGAGGGCCTCGTCCGTCAGGGTTACCTCAAGAGTTACATCAGAAATGATGCTCCCCTACCCAGGCAAGATGCACGGGACGATCGTCCAGCCAAGACAGTACACGACCGAATCGAGTACCCAAAAGACCCGCAGAAGCACCCTATCCCGAAGGGCCATGTCCTCACTATCATCGGTGCGGCCGAGCATTGGGCATCTTCCAATAACAAGATGAAAGCCCACATGAGGGAAGTGATGTCCCTAGGTCTACAGGCGCCGGCACCGACGAAGGTGAAACCAAAATGGACAATCACGTTCGACAGCAATGAGGACATCGAGACCAATGAAGGCAACGACCCGATTGTCGTGACAGCAATGGTAAACAACTTCACCACTGACCGGATCCTAGTCGATAGTGGAAGTGCAGTCGACATTATCATGTACGGTGCTTATAAGCAGTACAACCTATCAGACGATTATCTCGAACCCTCAGAACCGATTTATGGTTTTAATCTGACGCCCATACCCACAAAAGGTACAACATACTTGTCGGTGTGCATTGGTGACGGAGAACACATCCTGAACTTTATGCATACCTTCATAGTGGTCGATCTCCCATCCAGCTACAATGTCCTGATTGGCCGACCTTTGATGAAGAAGACTAATGACGATGAAGTTCCCCACACCTTCCGGAGTGGGGTACATGCGTTAAGACTTATCGATGGCAAGGAGATGCCATGTCACGTCCCTCCGGCTGCCCACTAGAGAACGAACAAAGAACCAGCTCCGAGAAGCCATGACCGGGGGACAACCAGCCGGGTCTTCACGATCGACTGACGAGACAAACATGGAGGTTTGTACCAAGCGCTCTTTGCCCCCGAACAATCGACGGATGAAGGGCAAAACACCCCTAGGATATATGAGAAAGGGGAGACTTCAGGGGCCGCGAATGAGGGCCCGGTGGTGAATAGCTTGGACGCCAGAGACGACGTCAAAACGGCCAAACCTGAATCGGTAGACAAACCTTTGAAGATCGCACTACGAACAGATATCCCGGATGGGACGTACTAGAGGCTAGTGAACAAGGTCTTCAAGGAGATGATCGGGAAGTCGATGGAAGTATACGTTGATGACATGCTCGTTAAAAGTTCGACGATGGAGGAACATCTAGAGCACCTGGCCGAATGCTTTCACTATCAAAGGAAGTACCATATGAAGCTGAATCCTGCCAAGTGCACGTTCGGCGTGGAAGCGGGGAAGTTTCTTGGTTTCATGGTTTCCAGTAGGGGGATCGAGGCCAACCCGGAAAAGGTGAAGGCCATATTGGACATAAGGGCCCCGGAGTCGATCAAAGGGATACAGAGCCTGACAGGACGGGTTACCGCACTAAATAGATTCGTCTCAAAAATCAGCCGAGAGGTGCCTGCCGTTCTTCAGGCTGCTGAGGACAAGATCCAGATTCCTCTAGATCCCAGAATGTCAGGAAGCGTTCGAACAGCTGAAGAATTATCTTAGCTCCCCTCCCCTTCTGACTTGGCCAAATGAGGGAGAAACACTGTACATGTACCTCGCAGCGTCGAACGAGACAGTGGCGGCCGTGTTGGTCAAAGACACAGAGAAAGGGAAAATGTCGATCTACTATGTTAGCAGGATCCTACAAGGGGGAGAGGTGAACTATTCCAAGCTCGAGAAATTGGCGTTCGCACTGGTGGTCGCTTCCAGAAGGCTAAGACAATATTTCCACTCCCATAAGGTGATCGTCTTGACAGATCAACCTCTTAAAGATATCATGCAGAAAGTCGATCTCTCCAGGAGATTGCTCAAGTGGAACGTAGAGTTAAGTGAGTTCGGCATTGAGTATCAACCCCGACGAGAGATAAAGGCGCAAGCTCTGGCAGACTTCATAGCCGAATGCACATTCACGGATGAGCAAACGCCGAAGGAACAACCAATCGATCATATGAAAGACGCCCCGAGGGAGCCTCAAGCCGATGCGCCTAGCGATTCAGCCCCCAGGTCGAACGAAACACCATTGCTACCATCTCCCGTAGGCTGTTGGGAATTGTTCGTTGACGGATCAGCCGTCAAGGATGGGGCAGGAGCAGGCGTACTGTTGATTTCTCCAGACGAACAGGAATTCCAATATTGCCTGACCTTCGGCTACCCGCTCTCGAACAATGCAGCCGAATACGAAGCACTCATCGCAGGACTGGAAATGGCAGTTCACCTGGGAATTAGGGAATTAAAGGCTTATACAGATTCTCAACTTATAGCGAACCAAGTCTTGGGATCGTTCGAATGCAAGGAACCGAACCAAGTAGCCTATCAGAAGATAGTACAGAGCTTGTGGCACAGATTCGTCAAGGTTAGCATAGAGCAAGTCCCTCGGGCGCTGAACACAAGAGCGGACGCTTTGTCGAAATCGGCCTCGTCGAACACAGTAGCAGCCAGGGGAACAGTATTCATGGAATATATGGCGAAGCCACGGACTTCTGGCCATATCCAAATAATGGTGATCGATGAAGCAGACCCATGTTAGATGGACGAGATAGAGGAATACTTAAAGGGAATTAGCCCCCCGACGGATAACAAAACCATGGCAGCACGGTAGAGACGTTCGTTCCGATACATTCTGATCGATGACGTCCTGTACAAGAAGTCATTCACGATGCCACTCCTAAGATGCCTGACCCCGTCGGAGGCGAAGGAGGTCTTGAAGGACATCCATCAAGGAAGTTGTGGGAATCACACAGGCGGCAGGTCGCTCGCCGAGAAGGCTCTAAAGCAGGGATACTACTGGCCCACAATGGAAGAACGACGCCGCGGATTTGGTGAGGAGGTGCGACAAGTGCCAGAAATTTGCCAAAATCCCAAGGGCGCCGGCTGAAGAGCTGAAAGCCATCGCCGCCCCATGGCCGTAAGCCATGTGGGGACTAGATTTGTTCGGCCCATTCCCATTGGCTACAGGTAAAAGAAAGTTCGTGATCATCGCCTGTGACTACTTCACCAAATGGGTAGAAGCTAAGCCCCTTGCCAGCATCACGAGGTTCGTGGTAGAAAAGTTCTTGTGGCAGAACATATTGTGCAGGTTCGATGTGCCCCACGTTATTGTTTCGGACAATGGCCTCCAACTACAAGCAAAGCACATCCAAACCTTCTACAGAAAAAACAAGGTATCTCTGGCGGCAAGCTCCGTCGTGCACCCTCAAACGAACGGGCAAGTAGAAGCAATAAATGGAAAGATACTCGCAGCTCTGAAGAAGAAGCTAGGAGAAGCAAAAGGCAAATGGGCAGAGATGCTCCCAAGCATATTGTGGGGAATTCGAACGACGAGCCATACTGGGACAGGTTAGACGCCTTTCAATCTGGCGTTCGGAACAGAAGCGGTAATTCCAGCAAAAGTTAGCATACACACCTTCAGAACGTCACACTTCTCTCCAGAAAGGAACGAGGACGAGCTGCACACGAATTTAGACTTGCTAGAAGAAGTAAGGCTGATGGCTCAGCTTCACCAGGCTAACAGGTCAATGCAGGTCAGCAGATACTACAACAAGAGAGTTCGTCAGAGGCAATTCCAAGCAGGAGACCTAGTCCTTCGAAACTGTGAAGCCAGCGTGCCAGCATCCGAGCGAAGGAAGCCTTCCCCGAACTGGGTATCAAGTCGAACGGGTGATATGTCGAGGAGCATACAAGTTGAGAGACTTGGACAGACGACAGATCCCCCGAACGTGGAATGCATTCCACCAGAAAAAATATTATCAGTAGTTGTAACGAATTACTATGCAAACAATATTCAATGAAATTGTTAATGAGAATCATTCGAAAGGAAGTTCATGCAAATTCCAACTCTAAGCGAGGTCGAGCGTCCAAGCAGACGCCACCCGCAGACGGGTGAGCGCCTAGACTAGCGCCCCCGTATAACTCTAAGCGAGGTCGAGCGTCCAAGCAAACGCCACGGCTGAGCGCCTAGACTGGCGCCCCGTTATAACTCTAAGCGAGGACGAGCGCCTAAGCAGACGCCACCCGCAGACGGCTGAGCGCCTAGACTGACGCCCTCGTATAACTCTAAGCGAGGTCGAACGTCCAAACAGACGCCACGGCTGAGCGCCTAGACTGGCGCCCCGTTATAACTCTAAGCGAGGACGAGCGCCTAAGCAGACGCACCCGCAGACGGCTGAGCGCCTAGACTGAGCCCTCGTATAACTCTAAGCGAGGTCGAACGTCCAAACAGACGCACCCGCAGACGGCCGAGCGCCTAGACTGAGCCCCTCGTATAACTCTAGGCGAGGTCGAGCGTCTGAGGCGACGCCACCCGCAGACGGCTGAGCGCATAGACTGGCGCCCCCGTATAACTCTCAGCAAGGTCGAGCGTCCAAGCGAACGTCACCCGCGGACAGCTGAGCGCCTAGACTGGCGCCATGTCAAATCTGCAGCAAAGTCTCTCGATCACCTAACGCGTGTACTAAAATGTTGCAAGCAAAACCTGGTTATTAAAACAAGGCTGACGACCAGCCCAACAGGCGGCCGTCAGACACAATATATTATTGAAGAGATTAAATGTTAGAAATATAAAACAAACCAGACTTGTTCAAATGACTCGTGGGTCGAACGCCACACATGGCGTATAAAGAATATTTACATATTAAATTGTTCAAGCAGTCCGAAAGGCGAATGCCACAAACGACACAACAGACTGGGATAAATCTCACTTCTCATTTCTCCTCTTGCCTCCCCTCGAGTGACGATCATCATCGTCAGACATACACTCAGAGAGGACGCGATGGTCCTCTACGAAATCATCGGCATCAGCAACTACGTCCGTTGCAGCAGGGATTCGTGCCGCTCGGCTCGAGTCGCCGAACTCAGGGAGTACCAAAGGAGGAGTTGGCTCCGGAGGTGGGTAGTTGTCAAGGACTTCCTCTCTGTCGAACGAGACGCCAGAAAAGTCCGAGAAGCCTTTGTACTTATTGACCATGTGGAGCGCGGATTCGCGAGACTTCTCCTTCTCGTAGATGATCTGTGCATAACACCCAGCGTTCTCATGCTCCAGTTTGGCTATCTTAATCTGGGACAAAGCACGAGATGTTCGTCAGGTCCAAACCAATACTTAGCATCAAAAGGGATAAGCGGTGAGATAAGTACCTTAAGCTTCCTCTCCTCGGCCTCCCTGCGTTGGAGCTCAGAGCGATGGTCGTCCCTCTCCCGACAGAGCGTCCTATCCACTTCCTTATACTTCCCTTTCAGCTCCTTAAGTTTATCCTCCAGCTCGCTGACCTCCTGCCGAGCGCTATCCCTTTCCTGGGCCAAAGCTTGCACCTGTCCGGCATTCTGTGTAGGCATACGTTCATCGATCAAACGGGCCAAGCTGGGAGCCACAGCACGAAAGCTTTCCTCGTACTCGGCGAAGGTCACCCTAGCAGCAAAAAGGTTCTAAAAGAAAGGAGGGAGATCAAAGTTTGGAATGCGGACGGCTCGAAAGAAGAGAACACCTAATAGATGAATAAGTAACTGCATGGCGGCGGCAAGAGCGAAGACAGACCACTCCATGCCCCTTAGGCTCCGGACAACTTCATAGTCGGAGGGGCTGCCGAAAGACATACTATGACAAAAGAAGTTGGCCAGAAGGTCGAGCAATGAGTTCGGAGTAGCATCCTGGTCCCTATACACCCAGTCACCGAACCCGCCCCCGGAAAAGATGTCGGACGAGAACAACGAAGATGCGCCAGTTGGAGCGGAAGGCTGACCCACTCGAGAACTTTCAGGGACAACGATCGTCGAAGGCACCCGGGGAATGGTCCTGGGCGGAACGACAGGGCTACTCGCAGGGACAACAGACCCGTAAGTCTGGTGAACAAGCGTCCCACTAGATTGAATCTGTTTTTGCCTGGACTCGGCCGCCCTGCGTTTAGCCTCGGCCAGCTTCTGCGGGTTCATGGCTTGTGAGGAAGTGTCGAGATCTGCACATAAAGGACGTTCATGGCTTGTGAGGAGTGATCGCCTTGATGTTGAACACGAGCCATTTCAAGAGCTCGTAACGTCATCATGTCTTCAGCTGCATCACGACGACCGGCGGGTGGAGGAGTCGATGGAGCTGCTCCGTCCGTCCACTCAGTGCCAGCCCAGACACAGAGGTCATATTCAACTACCTGGAAGGGGTTGTTTGGATTAGGGGGGAATGTACGTCGGAGGATGGCCCTCACATTCACAATGACGAATTGTTCTACCTCCCTAGCCTGCCCATCTTCTTCAACCCTCTCATAAATAGACAGAGGGGAACATAGATCCAGAGTAACATCCGCCGGACGCAACAAACGTGCAAGGTACGAACGAGGACCCAAGCTCACATACACCAGGCGGGATGCTAGAACAACCTCCCTCCAGTCATAATGATGACGGTCAAAATACTCCATTTGCATCTCCTCCTCAGGAGACAGGACAAACGTCTGAGCATTGATCACTTGGCTGCTAACTTTCCGCCATCTCATCAATATGGGCAAGTTCTGACCGTCAGGACGCTGAACGCCAAAAAACTTTCTCTTCCACTCCCTCCAACTAGACGGCCTAGGAATGAACGAACCCCTTCCCAAATGACGTCTGTTAAAACTATATCACCCCCTCGATTGGGACAGAGTGAGGCAGTGGCGAAAGAGATTGACGATCGGCTCCCAACCCAAGTATATACAAACAGTAACATACCCAACGATCAGCACCCACCCATTCGGCGTCACTTGCGATGCACCCAGGCCGTATGACTTCAAGACCTCCCAATAAAACGGGTGACCCGACAACCTAAAACCCGCTTCAAGCATAGCCCTGTACAAAAATACCCGCCGGGAGTTCCGACGAATATGAAAGATCCGATCCTCCTCGCGGGGGTAGAAAAACTTAAAGCCAGAGTCGGGTCCCAAGCCGAACCTGCAAGCTGCTGCCAATGTCGCTTTCCGCGAAAGTTGAGCACCAAGAGTATTCGGGCCCCGTATATACATGGACGAAGTTTCAGCAGGGGTAGGAAAATGCCTTGCTACTTCGGCATTGTACCTAACAAAGTGATCCTCTTCAACCACATAAGCCGAACTAGCCAAACTACCCGAGGTCGCCTTTTCCTCGTTCGACCCCACCGTCGCACTCGGACCAACGGATCCAGCAGTAACATTCGGCGTGCTGCCAACAGCATCCGGCGCCCGCACCATGATCCCAGGTGCAATTTCAATGGTCGGTACCTATGTGACGTTCGTCGCAATCTCTCTGAAATTGATCAGTTCTTCTACGGGTGGAGCTTGAACAGGCCCAACCGATTGCAGAACAGGAATAGCTTCAGCATACGTCGGACCCTGATGTCTAGGCACAAGGCCCCCAATCTCTGTGCTACCCGATCTCGACTCAGCCCTAGCAAAATCTCCATAATCATCATTCATGGCCGTTCCCTCGGATGGCAACGATATCGACACCTCCTCAAACTCAAACATACTCACAGAAGGAACACTTAAACCAAAAATCAAAACACTTAATCCAACAAACCAAAACCCCCAGTTAACTCACCAAACTCGGATGATAAGAACAAGGAAGGAATCTTTTCGATGTCGGTCGTCTCGGTTAACCCTGAACCACTGAAAGAGTCGCTGTCCAAAATGTCGATCAGATGGACGGGGCCCCCGGGATTAACCATGTCGATCGTGGTGGAGTAATCAATGCAGCGCAAGAGGAACAATCCAAACCAAACACGACTGGATTCCTGCACAAAGGGTAAGAGTAAAAAAGACGAGCGGTAGAGGCGATGGCATGACAAGATGAAACACTTCAAAGAAACCTCACTGAAAAACTCACCATGTCTTACGCCAAGATTCGGGAAAAAGGAGGATCAGACGAACGAGTAAGAAAATAGGATGAAAGGCAAAGCAACGACCGGACGAACGTGAGAAGGCAACAAGGAAAACGATGAGAAAAATGACAAGGACAGGGAGATTCCCTCCTATTTATAGCAAAGGAACGCGCAAAAAAAGGAGAGTAACGGACAGTAACCGTCCCGAACCCATCGGGAACACGTGGCAACACCCGATTGGGTCGTCAGTAAATGCAACCGTCAGCCCGCCAAAATTCGAATTTTGAAATTTGAAATTTGAAATCCAAATTTCAAAAAAAATCAAAAAAATCAGAAAAATCAAACATCAACCTGAAACAGGCAAATCATACGAGAAACCTCGTTAGACGCCGTGGTCGTCGAAAGCCCAGCCCGCACCGGCCCATAGAGGTTCTAGCCGTTCAGGCGACCACTATATGACCCCCCTCACGCCTGGGGGGCAATTGTTAGTACCATCCGTACTACACTTGTCTAGCGGACCTGACGAATATCAGGGTTGATAGTACTCAGCGGAATAGATCCATAACCCGGATCCAACCCGGGAAAAATACCACCATCCGTACGATGTCCGTACGATTCATCAGCATATACCACGATATCTATATAAAGGGTAACCCCTCATTTATTGCATTCTATTCTGAAACTCTAGACTTTGAACTCTAAAAATCCTCTCAACTTCTTCGAGGATTCGACCCTGACTTGACCGTCGGAGTGCTAACGCGGGATTTCATCCCCGTACCCCCGAGGCGTTCTCTTTTGTGCAGGTCGACGAATTCAAGGTCTTAGAGGCTCGGGACTACGGTCCACGCAGATCGTCATTGTTGAGCCAATCACCCTTAACATATAGTAATATTTTTCTAATAATGGCAGGATATATAGAAGAAAACTACATGAAAAAATTAAATAAATTATTACTACAAACAATGGCAGGATATATAGACAAAAGAAAAAAAAAAGGTGAAAAAGGACTTGAGGACAATTTTGGGTTTCCATATAAATTATGGGGGCAAAAATGGACTACTAAAATGTTGTAATAAGCCAACGCCGAGAAAGCTCAAAAATCCAGCTTTTGGAAATTATGAATTTCAGCGGTGAAAAGCTATCCACGTAGGATACCGCTCTTGGAGAAATGTTGCACCAAAAGCCACGTTGAGGGCTTTTAGTGCGTTTGGGCCTTCTAAACGCGCTAAAAGCCCTCCCAAACATAGCATGATGACCTTGATGAGTTATATGCGTGTTAACTTTCAAGTCTTTTAAATTTCGCTCTTTCATGTTGACGCTTGGGGAATAGAATTTTAATTTCCAATTACTATATAGGAATGAATTTATGAATAATATCTACGTTTTTTTTGGTACCGAAAAAGAATATGCACGTATATTTGGACTTAATACCCTTTTTCAATGGAGCCTTTAGGTTGAGGGGGCAAAACATCCCAAAATTGAAGTTCAGGGGGTAAAATGTCCAAAATTGAAGTTGAAAAGGTAAAACGTCCAAACGCTACAAGTTCAAGAGGGAAAATGGTACATACGTCGTATACTTTGTATATTATTATTATTATTATTATTATTATTATTATTATTATAAATAAAAGTGCAATCCCAATTCCCAAATCTAACCTTTACTGCAAAACCAATCTTTCAGGGTGAATTTCTAACAGTTGGCACAAGATTTCTAAAATAAAAAGAAAAAAAAAGGCCTGGATATGCTGCATGGGTGCCTTATGCACCCATTTATTCTTCAGACAGGTGTCCTTTCTCTCTCTTTTCTCTCTCACTCCCTCCCTGCGTCGACTCTCTCCTTTCATTTTCTCCTCTGTTTTTTCTCTTTCATCTCCTTCTCCATGTTCCCAGAAGACCAAAGCTCCAATTCTTTCTTTTTGTTTTTCTTTTTCGTCTGGTCAGAGCTCAAAGAATTCCTTTTCGGAGGTCAGATTTTATCTTTCTTTTTTTTTCGTTGAATATTTTTCTTTTCTTATTCATTCATTATCTCGGTTTAATCAAAGAATTTTGCTTTGTCTCAAACCGTTGGGATGGGTTTAATTGCAGCTCTTTGATTTCGATTTTCTGTTTAAATCCGAGGAAGTAGGATGAGGCTTTGGCTTGGATCTGGATGGTTTTAGTTGGGGTGGGTCTTGGGGAGAGAAGTAACAGAGGAAAATTCGAGATAGAAATTGAGGAGAGAGTACAGAGAGAAGAGCAGAGATGTCGCCATGGAGGAATAGAAAAAAGAGGAACAGTGTCAGGCGAGAGAGAGGCCTCTGTTGAGTAGCAGGTTGCTCTGGCTCCAACAACATCCTTTCTCTGATGACTTCCGACTCCTCTCAATCGAACTCTCAACCTTCTTCTTTGTTTGGGTTTGTTCTTCTTCCTCTTTTTTTTTTCTTTTTATTCCTTTGAATTTGTTGCATATTTGTGTTCTTACTTTGAATTTGTTTCTCCCTTTGGTTTTTCACATGTTTTTCTGTACGATTTCCCTTTTGGTTTATGTTTCCTTTTGATCTGATAAGGGTTTATTTGAGATTTTTATGTGATGAAAATTACAGCTTTGACAGTGTGAAAGAGCTTTGTTTTGTGGCAAAATTTTTGATTGGCTCTTTTTTTTGTCTAATATTGGAGACAGTAAAAGCTTCTTCTCAGTCAACATAATTGTAATTTTACACAAATATATGATATTGAGCTTGATTCTTTTTTGTTGGGCGTTGGTCTTGGCAAATAGATAAATTTATGTATCCTCAAGAGTGAATCTGCATTGTTGGATGTCCAGTTAGCTAAGAATTTATTTTATGTGCTTATCTTGATACATAGATGAGAAGAGAAGTCTTATGTTTAACCTCAATGAGCAAGCTGATGATCTGTATTATATTGTTTATCCTGTACTTTCTAAGTTATATACAGGACATTTTACTGCAAAAAAAAATGTTATATACAGGACATTTAATCATAATATACTGCAATTTTGTTTGATATTCTATGCTCTGTCAGGTCGCTGTAGTGTTGAATTCTCTACAAAGGGTAAGCAGTTAGTTACTCCTGGGAATGGTGTCATATACCTCAGCTGTGTACCGTTCCATGGCCTATGTGCAAGTTATTATTCACGCACAATTAGATTTATCTCTTTTGCTTTCTGGGCTTTTCATAGTTGTGTATCTTTGTTTTAGCATTCCTTGACAAGAATTAATTCCTGATATTATGATTTTTTATTTTGTGGTTTCTCTAAATGCAGAAATTATGTCCCTCAAAGCCTCAAGACCTACGGTAAGCACACTTTAAAATTCTCATGTTTTTGTATATGTCTTCTTATTTAGCTAAAAGATTATAGTTATGAAATATACAAATATACTCATGTCAGAGAAGTGAAAATTTAACTTGAAAATGGAAGTACTTGACCTCTTTTATCTCTATTCACACTAATTGTTTATTCCGTTGAGCAATTTTGACTATAATAGTAAGTACTACATCTGCATTCTCTCAAACCATGGTCAACCCTCATTGGAATTACTACCAATGCTTCCTTCAACTAACTAAAATATCTCTTTTTCCTTTTCTTGAATTTGACAATATTACTGTAAGGTTTTATTGTATTGTTGTACTATAATCAATCAAGAGGACCCACATGGATTAATTGATATGGTTGAGAAACAGATTGAGAATGTAAAAATTGTTGTTTGCCTAAAGGAAGGTGAGGTGCCTTTCATTTTCTGTGCTTTAAATTCTTATATACTTTTGTTATTTGTGCATTTTCGGTGAGGAGCCTTTTATTTTTGTGCTTTGATTTTAAAGTGACTTTTATACTTATGTTGGGTTGTTATGTATGCAGTTTTTGATAGAATCGGGTCTTTATGAGTGCATAGAAGAAGTTGTGAAAAGGGAAGAGGTTCTTGGCCATATTAATGAGGTATCTTGCAAATAATTCAGTTCCAGTATTGCTGTTGGTCTTGCCATTACCCATGATTTCTGTTTCTTTTTTTCTTGCTTCTTTTTCCGGCTAAGTTTCTGATATTTTTTACTGATACTTCTTTAATCCAGCTAGAAATACTGATATTGGTTTCCTGGGAATCAAAGGTAGCTGATATCCTTAACTTTCCTTTTTGTGATGCAATGTTAAAATTGAAATTATATTATATACTAAGAATGAAATGAATAGTCTGTATATTGTTCTGTTCATTTATTATCACAACTTTTATTTGTATGTCTAGAGATAAGCAATTATTGTGTTCTTTAAGTTTTCATATCTGTTCTTTGAAGTAATTTGCCTGATGAACTTTTCTTTTTCATATGTAGGCATTTACATCAATCATGCTGATGGAGTCTTGGAGTTATGGCTCTGAAGGGAAAGGGCTATTTTTAACTCATGAATTGGATTTGCCATCCTTTGCTAGAAGCAGAAAAGCAGAGATAAGATGGGAACTTAGAGCTTCTATTGATTTTGAAGGGGTTGCGACTTGAGAATGTGTAATTCATGAGTTTTGGTTTTGCTGATATGAACATGAGACCCTTTTATGATAATACCAGTATGACGATTTTTGGTGCTGTGTTTAATAATGATTATGCTTTGGGTAATTTTTGCCATTTGTATATTCACATTTTTGTCTTGCTTGCTGTTTGAGCTTTTTTTCGTATTTCTCAAACATTTTTCTTTGTAATCAATTGAGAATACAACCCGCGCCATGTGGCGCGGGCAACAGATCTAGTGTGTATAATTTGAATGCCCCATGCATTGAGGATGAGTTCCACATGCTTTGTCATAAAACAAGATCAAACATTACGCCAACCATAAAACAACAATATAAAAAGTTTGTAAATGTAACTTCTAGGGGTTGGCTAGCTTCAGCCTAAACGGTTTTACATTTGGACCATACGAGCCATATATCATAGCAATCAAATTTGAATATGAAAAAAGAATAATATTTTATTTGGTACTATAAGTAAAATAAGTATATATATGTTGCATTTAACGAAAATGTATAGTTCCAAATGTTCACTTACCTTTTTTTTTATTAGGGACATGATCCAATGTACTTCAATTGTGGGGAGTTACTACATAATCAAAATGTGACAAAAACTTAGTTACAAATTTATAAAGTTTAACGTCAAATGTACCAAGAAAAGGTTTAACGTTAAATTATCAAAAAATTAGGATAAGTTTCAAAATTATAACAATAAAATAAATTATGATAGGATTTTGAAAATGAATAATTAACTAGTTTGTAATTATATCATGCACTCAGTTAACTGTCACACCCTGACCTAAAATTGAGTACTAGTGTTAGTTGCACATTTTCTTATAAAGCGTGTCATGTCTCAAATAGAGCTAGCAATTGGGCGGGTTCGGGTTTGGTCACTTTGGGTTCTGGTATTTTTGGGCTTGGGTTATGTCGGGTTCGGGTATTTTCGGGTTCGGCCTCGGGTAAGACTCGAGCTCGGGTAGGATTTCGATTCGATGTCAGAGTCCGATCTGGATCCAACTCATCCCGGTTCAAATTTAAGCTTTTTTTAAAGATTTTTTAAAACAAAATTATTTGTTTTATCTTTTATATTATAAGTTTATTGATAATATATAATATACTAATATAATATAACATGATTATCAATATATATAAAGATTGAATAATTGTTAAAAATTACTAACAAATGATTAATAGCGAAAGAACAGTCTCATTCATAGAAACCTTCAGAGAGTCCCGAAAACTCGACCACTCGTTGAAAAATGAAAACTCTTCTTCGGAAAGACTACGGTCACCGACCATTATTAAGTGGCGAGCATCATTTAAACTAATTGAATTAAATATAAAATACTATTGCCAAAAAAAAGAATTAAATATAAAATACATATATTTTAACACTAATTTAAATTAATTAATGCTAATCAATCCTAAATTATTGCAAATTAAAACAAATTAAGCATTAAATTAAACAAGTAATTAAAATGAAAGTCTTAAATTAAATAAATTAAAAGATGATAGACTCTTAATTGAGTCTAAATTGGTGCGGGTTTATTTTGCTATTTTATTTTGTTAATATTTTGTTTTAAGTAATTGTGCTTGTGGTGTTGCGGGGTAAAAAGAGAAAAAAAGTGGTGAAGGTTGGTGAAAGTGATGGTGTTTGTTTCAAATTCACAAGATAAAAAGTGTTTTGTGTGTTTATTGTTGATATGCAGTGTGTTCGTATGATTCTGGTGGGTGCGATTTTTACTTGGGGTAGCAATAGATATTTGCCTTTGTTTAGCAGACTTGATTGATTTATTTTACAATGGATGAATAACCTGTGGATGAGAAAGAGTTATAAGCTGTCATGGATTGCGATGGAAATCAAGCTTTGAATTGCGCATGTATTTTAGAAAAGCGATTGGTGAAGCTGATGAATAAGCCAATGGTGTAATTGAGCGCAAGGTGTCTTTGATTATTACTTAGGTCTTGATGCTATTGTGTGTTTTTATTTTTTCTTCCTATGTTTTTCCTGATACTTTTGGTTTGGTTGCTGGATTTTTCTCTATTTTGCTGTTGCATTCTTTGATTAATAATAACTATCTTTTGCGTTTCAAAAAAAAAATGCTTTGTGATAATTTTTTTTTGAAGGAAAGTGTGCTAATTTCTTTTGTTTCTTTGATAATAAGACCTTGTGTATATACAAATTATTACATCAATATTTGTGATGTCCATTAATTTAATATTATAAACTTCAAAAATCAATTTAATATTATAATTTTTTAAAATATATATACGTTATATTTACAAAATCCTCAAATTAAGAGGAGATGACACATGACATATCCCTAATAGGATTCCTCAAGGGATAAAATTAATAGTATTTTAATTTTAAATTTTAATTTTCATTTAATTAAAATATGTTGGGTCACATGCAACGTACGCGAAAGTGGAGACTAGTTAAATAAAACGTCCAAATAGAAAATAAAATAACTTAGAAAACAAGGAAAACATACAATAAATCTCCTCACTCAATTTAGGGACTTTTTTGCATGAGACAGGGGCTTGCATTTATGATTTCTTCAACTTTGTCTTGTTTTCGTCTCCCTCGCTTGCCTCTCTCATTCCTTTTTTTTTTAATGCTTTGGTTCTCAAGATATTTGTATATGGTTAGGCGTCCTAAGTTAATTACATTACCTAAATTATTTCACAATTCGGAGATTTGAGGAATTGCACGGGTAAAAAAAAACTACTTAGGAGCACTTTCGAGTTTTCGCTGTTTTCTCGAGTTTTCTCGAGCTTGTTCATCAAAACCTTAAATCGCCTCTTTGTTTTTTTTCTGCAAATTTCCCTAAAATCTCTTCTTTGTTGATTTGTTTATTTTTTGATCAAGTCTTTAGGTTACCTTTTGGATCTTATTATTACGATTTACTTATCTTTTTAGAAATATTTGAATCTATCACCTTTTCAAATCTCTACCAACTTTAACACCCTGTCGCATTTTGAACCTTAGCAATCTATTGTTCTATCTCTTTTTTCTCGTTTCTCTCTATAGCAGTTGGATTTTGATATCTAATTCTCTCCTCCAAGGATTGGGCAATTTCGGCTTAGTGCCCTGCAACAAATCTCTGTTTCTACTTCTCAGTTAAGGAGTTTTGAAGCGTGCACTATACGGAGTTTTCTCCACCACTCATAGTTCGCTATCAACCTTGGAACAAAGGAAGCGTGTAAAAGCGCCGTCTATAGTCATGATTTCTACTAAAAAATATGTGCCTCCATGCATAAGAGGTTCAAGAAACCCTTTGAACTCCCCTTCTTCTACTGGTATTAAAAGACCCAGACCTTCATCTCCTCTTCACAATTCCAAATCTTCTTTTTTGCAAATCAAACACCATCCTCCTGACACCACTTTTTCCTCCTCTCTTTGTTCAAATAAATGCCCCAAAATGAATTTTGATAGAAATAGAAGAGAACCTAGTTGACCGAAAGCAGTGAGTCTGACTTCTCAGACTCTACTTATCGTGATTTTATCATGTTCAGAAGTGATGATCCTAATAGTGTTACAAATCATCGTCCAAGGGCCTGACGAGGTCCTATTGCTTAGTCTTAATCCTGAGGAAATAAGCTCCAACCGCTTCTTTTGGAGTCACTACATAATAGGTTACCTCTTGGATTTTCGTATCTTTTCTGTTCGTCATCTCCAATATCTAATTTCCAGGGAATGGAGAGCCAATGAAGTTGTTAGTGTTATTGGGAGACAAGGTAGCATTTATACAATCTTTGTGGAAGATGATGATGACAGAGATCGTATTATAAGGAGAGGCCCATATGCTTTTGAAGGTGCTTTTTTTCCCGTTGATTATTGGCCCACAAATTCTATAATACGCACTATTAGACCTGAAAGAGTACCTATTTGGGTGCAACTATGGGATCTTCCACAGGAGTACCAAGTCATCTCCATTGCTCAAAGGCTTGCTAGCTTGGCAAGGGAAGTGATTGAGGTGGATTGGATGAATATCATTCCATGGAATATAAGATATATGAGGGTGCATATTTGGATAGATCCGTTTAAGCCACGTATTTCTGGTTTTATGCTGCAACTTGATGATGGAAGGCTCGTGAAGATAATTTACAAGTATGAAAGAGCATGCAAAGTTTGTTTAAATTGGGGTATAATTGGTCATACTACACCTCATTGTCCTTATGATAATATGGAAACTGAGAGGATGTTGAATGAACAAATGGCTAACATCCAAGAAAGAAGAGGTTACCCAACAATCTATGATCTTAGTCAAATCCACTTCACCAACAACATTATGGCTTACTACTGAAAGTCTGCAAGGCACACTACTCGACTTGTTCTTACTAGAATTGATGATGATCAAGTGGTGCCTCAACATCCAGATTATCCAAATGAATGCTTTGTTCCCATCAACTTCGATGTTCCAGATGACTCAGATGAAGAAATTCTCCCAGAATTTGAGGAACCAGATCATCCTCAAAGATTTAGAGAGCATCGTTTTCCTCCTCGTCCAAATGCAATACCTAATCCACCTTCTAGGTCAACAATTATTGATTATGAATATCATTCATGATATGATTTGGTTACAGGCAAAAGGATTTTACCTATGGATTCGGGTCCATTAAATGCTCCACATCTGAACGTTCCTGAAAGTAGTCAAATGGTTGCTGTTAGAACAAGTCAGAATCTTTCTTTAGTGGATCTCTTTTGTCCAGAAACACTTGGGTTGGAGGTATATTTAAACTCTGAGTTTTTTATTACTGCTGAAATTAACCACTTTAATGGTTTCCCTACCCTACCATATTTAAATGCACCATTGCCCACACTTGATACTACTCCACTGCTTCTTGATATGGATATGCAACCTCCATCTCTATCTCTTACTTTGGTCGAAAATTCATCTACAGGAACATTGCCAGACATCGTTGCTAATGTCTCTCAGACTCAATCAATCACTTTAGAGGAATGGATACAACGAAGAGAAGTTATTGATGAAACCAACCATTTTCTTCCTTCAAATCAAGAAGTTGCGATAACCATGCAAATTGAAGCTGACATGCAATTGGTTCAACCCATTTCCACTGAGCCACAAGACTAGCAAAATGTTGATTCAGGCAACAGTTTCTGTTCAATTGGTTGTTACTGTTGATCCTCAAATTGTTCATGAAACACAAACTGAATGAGGTGAAATACAGTCTACAGAATAACAGGGAACTCTTTCATCAGCGATTTTGCTACCTCCAATCCAAGAGTCTTCTAATTCAGATCAACTAACTGGCAGTGATAATAGTCTCTCTTTGATTGGTCAAAAAAGGAAAAGATCAAGGTCTGAAGGAGTTTACTCTTCTTCATCAGAGGAGAAGAATGCAAGTGATTTGTCAGACAGCAAGAAATTACTAAGAAGAAGTTTGATTCTCTGAAAGTTACTGATGAAACTTCAACTGACATTGCAAAACCTGAAGCATCACAAGCTGTTGATGATGATAAGGAAGCTCATCAGTGGTTTAGGTAGGCTGTCCCGCAACAGCCTCCCAAGTCACCTTGAAGCTTCTTAGTTGGAATGCAAGAGGTTTAGGCCAACCTCTTACTAAACATCACCTTAAAAGTCTTTTATCTAGTTATAAGCCTGACTTAGTTTTTATTATGGAATCTAAACTTAATTGTCATAGTTCTAGTATGTTAGCAAATAGAATTGGTTTTGATGGCCACTTTTGTATACCTAGTATTGGAAAATCTGGAGGCCTTTTGCTATGCTGGAATAAGCCTTATGTAGTTGATGTAATCTATGGGAATAAAAATCTAATGCATGCTTATGTCTATGTGGGGGATGTCAAGCTTTTTTGGTTTACTGCAGTTTATGGACATCCTACTTTACATAAGAGACAAAAAGTTTGGGACCAAATTAAGTCCTTCCACCAGCAGATTCAAGATGAGGAGTGGTTGTTGATGGGAGACTTTAATCAGGTTCTTACACAATCTAATAAATTGTCTTTTAAGGGTCCTTCAAAGATTATAGGTAGTGAAGTTTTTTTGGATTGTTTAAACCATTATAACCTACTAGACATACCTAGATCGGGACAAACATTTACATGGACTAATAATAGAGATGGACAAGACAGTGTATGGGAAAAACTGGATCGAGTTTTTGCTTCAGCAAATTGGCTTACTAAGTATGATCATGTTAGAGTCCATCATCTTCCCATTGTTCAATTTGATCATGGTGCATTGGTTATTAACACAGATAGAGAATCATCTTTTACAAAGAGACCATATAGATTTGAGGCCATGTGGCTTCAACATCCTGATTGCAAAAGAGTTATATCTCAAGAATGGAATGTTCCTTAAGTTGGTTTTCATCAATATCAGTTGGTTACCAAAGTGAAAAGAACCAAAGAAGCATTAAGGAAATGGAATAAGGAGGTCTTTGGAAATTTGCAAATGAGAAAGAAAGAACTTTATGAACAATTACAACAAGTTCAAGCTCGGATTCAGACAGTTGAGAACATTCACTAAGAAAAGGAACTAAGAAGGAAATTAAAGAATTGCTGGAACAAGAACATAATTTTTGGTGGCAAAAATCTCGAATTGAGTGGACTGTTCCGGGAGAAAAGAATACAAAGTTCTATCATGCCAAGACTAAGAAAAGGAGAATTAGGAATACAATTACCAGAATCAAGAGGTAATGCGGGTGAAATTCTGGAAAATCATGTTAGCATTAAGGAAGTTTTTCTTTAATAGTTTCAAAAATTGTATGTAGAAGATCCACTTTCTCAGTTTGATGAACCAACAATTGCTTCCAAGCTACAAAGTTTATATCTTCCTATGTTAACCTCAGCTCACCAAGCAATTCTACAAGCTCCTATTCTTTCTTCTGAAATAGAAGAATCAACATTCTCGTTAGGACCATTAAGAAGTCCAGGTCCTGATGGCAAACCTGCAATCTTTTTCCAGAAGAACTGGGACACGGTTAAAGAATCAACGACAAAAGCAGAAAATGGAGATCAATCTGCACCTATTGTAACCCAAAGAGGACTAAGGCATGGTGATCCTTTATCACCCTATCTTTTTATTTTAGTTCAAAATGTGTTATTTGTTATGATCTCTAAAGCAGAAAATGAGAAACACATTTCAAGAATCAAGATTGCACGAGCAGCTTCGCCAATATCCCATTTACTATTTGCAGATGACAGTTTCATCTTCATGAGATTTAACCAGCAAGCTTGTCAGTCTCTACAACAATTGTTGAACACATTTGCTGGAATGACAGGTATGAATATAAATCTTTCTAAATCTAATTTATAATTTAACCAAGGAGGAAGCTCAGATTTGAAAAGATTTATTTCTGATACCTTGAATATTAGACAAGTTGAATGTCCTAGTAAATATTTAGGAATCAACTTTGGCAATACTCAGAATAGGAAAGTGTTTTTCCAAGAGCTTATTAATAGAATGGAAGCTAAGTTAACCTCCCGGAAAGGCAAACTGCTTGGTCAAGGAGGTCGATTAACACTTGCAAAAGCTACTCTTTCTAGTCTGTCCATTTATCATATATATGTCATTTTTTAAAGCCCCAACATTCACAATCGGATGGACCAAATTATTCGCAACTTTTGGTGGGGACATGATCAGGATGTGAGGAAATTTCATTTTAGAAGTTGGGATCATCTATGTTTGCCCAAAAATCAAGGAGGTTTAGGATGTAGGAAAAGTGAGGAAATGAATAATGCTTTGTTGGCAAAACAAGCATGGAAAATTCTTACTAAACTTCAGACTTTGTTGCCTCAAATTCTTTTGTAAAAAAAATTGTCAGAGAAGTAAGTTTTTGGATATTGATAGTAAAACTGAGGATTGTTGGTCATGGAAAAGTATTCTTCATGGTAGAAACTTAATCAGGAAAGGACTCTCTTGACAAGTTGGAAATGGTCATACTCTACAAATACAAGGAAACAATTTATTGAATTCCAATTTTCAGGATATACCTAACTCTTAAGGGTTGTTTGTGAAAGATTTTATAGATTGGAGAACATATAGCTGGGATATGACAAAGCTGCAGCAAAATGGTATAACTCTCACTTCTGCTGAATTGGGTTTCTTTTCTCTCACTGGTAAACAAGACAGACTTGTTTGGAGATATAGAACAGATGGTATGTATACTACAAAATCAGGTTACCAACTGCAAGAGAAAGAAAGATTATCAAACAATCCTCCACAGAAATTTACATTCGAGCAAACAGGATTGGATAAATCTTTGGAAGACAAAACTACCTCAGAAGATAATTATTTTTCTTTGGAAAATATGCAATGATTGCTTACCAGTAGCAAAGGAATTAGCCAAAAGAGGATATTGCTTCACTTAGAAGAAGCATTCGCTTGGAGATCTACAAGCAATGCCATCCTTTACATAGAGAAGTTTCCAAGCTGGCACAACAAGCAACAATAAGGGAAATGAGATATACATGGCCTGATGTAGTCTCATTGCCTTTTTACTCTATTTCTTATAATTATAACTTATTTGAAGTCTTTGGTTTGTAATATTTGACATTTTGACTGGTATAAAAAAACAATTCGGAGATTTGATAAAAAAAATAGACTTTAGAATAAACATATCAATGGACTCTATGGGCAACATCTTCGTGAAGACAATTTGTTTACCATGAGAGTCGCGAAAGCATCGAGTCCAATTTTTGTTTTTTTTTTGTACGAAGACAAAGATTTAATTAATAGAAACCGGTTAGTACAGAGATAAGCATAAGCAAAAGCAATAGATAACAAGACAACACAAGGATTGTGTAAAGTCATAAGAAAAAGGATATGTTGAAAATGACAGCACTAAAAGGGTCAGCTCCACATGATGGTTTGCACTTGCTTGGCAGTAGGGTAAGCGCTTGGAGAGAATGAGTCCCTCAAACAAATCTTGTCCATATAGTTGCATGATTTTAGTGCTCCACCAATTTGACTCTCTTCTTGACGGGAGTGCTTAACATGAACGTAGCACCAAGATTGCTGGTTGAGCTTCTTTTTCCCAACTGGATAGTTAATTTCTTGGGCTTAGGTTTGCTCCTTCCAACCTTCCTAGTGGTCTTCAATTTTTTCTTTGTAATTGCCCCAATTTTTTCAACAACTGTAGCACAACTAGTATTGCCTTCCCTTTTACATTGAAGTTGTATAAGCCTTCCATTTATCCCAACAACAACAAATCTCCTTTTCTTACCGTCTGTACGTTTGTTCAAGAAAGTAAAATTTGATTCAACAACTTCACTAGTGTGACCATCACTCACTTGTGTTGAGCCCAATGCATGGGTGAGATCAGTACATGTTGACATTTGAACTTCATCTTGAGAATTGACTGCTTGACCCCCTGCCCCTGTATGGTTACTTGTTGACACTTTGCTTTCCCACAATGAGGTGAGCTGAGCGACATTCATCTTCCACTTCGTGAAGCATTGAGCCTTTGCTTTCCACCACAATAGGTTGATCCTTGAAGTCTTTCTACTATCCCTCAATTCATCAAATCCTTTTTGCACAAATAATCTATAAGTGAGGTTGTCATACCCATTAGTTTTGTTGGAGGGAAGATTGCATCTAGACTTTGGATGTCCGGTTTCCCACATCTGCGACAGACAAAAACTTTTCTTTTTAGTTTAAACTCAATCCATACAAGCTTCTCATCATCGTGGGGTAAGAAGGTAGCTAGCAAACCTATTTGATAAGAAAGCCTTGTTGATGTTCCCTCTTACATTTGATTCTTGTCATCCCTGTGAGATTTTTGCCTTTCATCCATGTGAAGATAATCACTTGCAGTATTTTCTTTCAACCTCTGATTATTCTCATGCAGATACAAGACCATTTCCTCTAATTCTTTGTTCCTTGTCACTAATGCTTGAATATCGGTTTCCAGCTGCGTCAACTTCACTTCTTCTTACTTCAAAGACTTGTTCTCATTGCTCTTTCTTGTAATAATGCCCTGAAGCTTGTTGATGTCTGTCTTAAACTTGGAGATTTGATCTTCAAGTTTCTTTATCTTTGAATCAATAAGCCCCGAAGAGTTCTTTTTCATAAAACCAGGAAAGTACTTAGTAACAAACCTCTGCAAAATAACAGAGGATGAAGACTTTGGACTCTCTGGATACACATTATATCCCAAGTTTTCTTGGTACTCATTTGCCATTTCTTCCAAGCAGATTTCTTGGAAAAAATCCAATTCTTTCATGAAGGAGAACAAGGAGTCACCTTCAGCTTCACTTGATTCCTCCTCATCCACATCAGAATCGTCTTCATCATCATCGCAACTTTCCACAACCAAGTTGTCAATTCTATCATAAATCTTTGGATCAGTATCTGGATTGATAGGCTTCTTCAACATTTTTTCTTTCTTAAGACGTTCTCCCTTGTCACACTAACTGCTACCAGTACCAAAAGACTGTCCCTTGCAAGCCAAAAAGCCCTTTTTCATACCCAACATCTTCTTCACTACCGATAAATCACAACAAACCCCAAAGAACACAAAACACAAGTAGGGATTTTTAAACTATAACCAGCCACGAGAACACCCACTTTGATGACACCAAAAACTCTAACCATAAATTGCGAGAAAAAAAAGTTCCAAACAAAAAAGCCTATGGACCCAATGAGATTTTTTTTATATATAAGAAAGACTAGCAACAGATTAAATTAAAAAAAAAAAAAGGAAAAGAAGAAAAAGGAAACAGAGGCAAAAAGGGAAGACCATGGTGAGACACCACACATCCCAAGCACTAAGACCCATAAACTCATATAAAAGAGGGATCAAAGGGGAAAAAACATAGACCACAAAGAGATTGGAGGTGAGGGTTTTGTTTTAGTTAAGGGTCAAAACGGAAGTTTCAGTGAGATTTTTGGGAAATTTGAGGGTAGAACGGCATTTAGAAGGGAAAAAAAGGCTTTTCGGTAGCTTTGGAGTTTACCAGCGGTGGCTAGGGTTCCGGCCGATGGTGGAGGGTGGCTGATACGGTGACCGATAGTGGATGAGGGTGGTCGGATGGGTTGAGTGCTTGGTGTTCTTGAGAAGTTCATCACATTATTCTTTGTTGTTCATGTAAACAAGGGGTGTTTGATTCTAATTGGGGTTTAATTTACTGGAAATTTAGTGTTTTTTCTAGAGAGAAGGGAGAGCATTTTAGAGCTAGAGAGAGACTGCATGATCCTTTCGGTGCTTTAGTTCAGAACAACAAAAAAAAAGGCAATCAGTCGATCTCAGTGCCCATCCACTGGTGCATGTGTATACGTATCTATCCCTACCTTCTTCGCATGTATAAATAAGCATCGAGTTCAATGTATGTAAACAATATACTTATACCAAATTAAACAGTATCTATCTTTATATATTCAAGTACAATTATTTTGGGCTTTCATTTAATTTTATTAGATTAGATATCTCCTTTTTACCTAAAAAAAAGATATCTCCTTTTTATCCCTTTTGGATTTGAATTCCTTTTTTCAATTTGATCTTTTCCAATAATTATATATCATATCATTAACCTTTTTTCAATTTATTTTCTATAGATTTTGTTTGTACCTCAATTTACAATTGAGGGTAAATTGGTTTTTGCATAAAGCGAATTAAGATGAGTGGTCAGGATTTAATCAGAAATCTTGATGAAACTCAGTTTCTGCACCACCCTGATTTCTATCAAAATTAGGAAAAATCTTAATTAATGAATAAAGTCCAAACTTAATAATTAAATTAATAAATAATAATTATTTTGGAATAATTATTATTAATTTCTCCTAGAGTGCCGCCCCTACCTATGGGTGTGGTATGACAGGCCTCAAGGGAGCAGCTTCTTGAGATATCGCAGCCTGATAGTGCAGGCAGGGAGTAGGGAAGAGAGTTGTATGCTACCTGACCATGTAGGTGGGAGAAATTATCATGGAATAAAATAATCTAAGTCTTTCCCATACGTAGGGAAGGCCAACCTAGTCATAGGAAGCAGTCTCCTCACCGCTTGCACTGAGGAGGCAGAGAGCAAGAGTTTGTCAGCAAGTGAAACACTCATTGAACTAAGGGAGACGTGGGATTTTATCACTCACACCCCTCATACATGATCACCCTAGTATAGTGATCAGGCCGCCCAGCTATTAGTACTCCCCCGGGAGGCAAATTTGCATTTTGTTCATTTAAGGACAAAAAGGCGAAATCAAGGGAATTGAACTAGCTAGGGGGTGTGGCTCTAATAGGTGGTTTTACCATGATGTTCCTT
This sequence comes from Corchorus capsularis, assembly GCA_001974805.1. Lineage (NCBI taxonomy): Eukaryota > Viridiplantae > Streptophyta > Magnoliopsida > Malvales > Malvaceae > Corchorus > Corchorus capsularis. Next base: position 46,123 of record AWWV01007326.1, read on the forward strand.
GATACATATGGATCATCTTGGTGAATTTTCATCTCAAACAGACTTAAGATGAAAAACTTATGCAAGTTTTTCAATTAAGGACAGTTTGGGGTGAGAAACCACTTCACCATGATAGGGAGTTCGGTTTTACTTAGAATTTTTTCCATAAGTTTGTGGAGATAATCTAAGTCTCTTGGCCAAATTTCATCTCAAACAGGCTTAAAATGAAAAACTTATGCAAGTTTTTCAATTAAGGACAGTTTGAGGTGAGAAGTCAGTTCACTATCAAGGGGATTTCGGTTTTACTTATAATTTTTTCCATAGTTTTATGGAGATAATCTAAGCCTACTGGTGGAAAATCAGCCTTATTGGACTTAGAATGAAAAACTTATGGTAGTTTTTCATTTAAGGACAATTTGGGGAGAGAAACCAAGTTCACCATCAAGGAAAGCTCGGTTTTACTTAGAATTGTTTCCATAGTTTTATGGATATAATCTAAGTCCCGTGGCAAAATTTCATCTCAATCAGACTTAGAATGAAAAACTTATACTAGTTTTTCATTTAAGGACAGTTTAGGGAGAGAAACCAAGTTCACCATCAAGGAGAGCTTGGTTTTACTTATAATTTTTTCCATAGTCTTATGGAGATAGCCTAAGTCTCGTGGAAAAGTTTCATCTTAATCAGGCTAAGAATGAAAAACTTATGCTAGTTTTTCATTTAAGGACAGTTTGAGGTGTGAAGTCTAGTTTACTATGAAGGAAGGCTCGAATCAAGCCAAGATTTTTACCATGGTCTATGGCTGATATACGAACCCTACTGGTGAAGTTTGGGATCAATCCAAACTCGTTTGCAACTTTTACGCTCTTTTCAGTTAAGGACAAGTGGCTTTATCACCCCGGTTTAACCATGGTTCTTAATTAAAAGGTATTTTTATGATTTGAAGAGTTAAATATGGCTAAGTATGAGTAATTTCATGGCTAGGGTGTTAAGTTCCAAGACCCAGGGTCACCTCTTAGCCAATCAAGTGATTTCAGCTCATTGGAGGTAACATAGACTACACCTGATATAGTAGATGTTATCCAGTACATCATGTTACCTAGTACCTCATGCTACCTGTTACCATGAGGGGGAAAGTCGCCTGCTATGCTATAGGAGGCGCCTCACTCTCCTCTCTCCACCCTCCTATCACCTGCTGCAGCAATCAGAGGGAGAAGGAAGCTTCACTGCTACTTCCTGGAAGTTTCATCCGACCAATCAGAAGAGTTCGCCTTCCTCAGCAAGTAAAGCCCACCAGATTTCAAGCCCATGTCGCCCCCTATATAAAGGAATCAGTTCTCACAACTCACAGACATCACTCGTCTAAAAAACTTGCCCAGTGCAATTTTCTCTCAGGCTCCGCGCCTATTTACTCTTGTTCATCACGAGTTCTTACTTGTTCATTATATTTTCCTTGTTCAATCTTGTTCCGGACATAAAAACATCAATCTCTTGTTTACTTTTGAAAAGACAGCAATCAAATTGCTCTTTTCCCCTGTTTCAATTTCAATTTCAATCAATCTCCGCTCTTGAAGCGCTCTTTTTTAGGAAGTCTTACTCTTGTGGATCCAATGATTTAAATGCTCCGGTGTGACTTTGGTCTAGTCCCCACAAATCGCTCTGATATTTTAATCTGCTGCGTTTTGCACCAGATCTTGTTGTTTACGCTCTCTTTGTCAATTTCAGCAAATTGACTGGCACGCCCCTATGCTGTTATTAAGTAGTTTTCACAGAAACTCTCCAAAGAGAGTTTTGGCCGCAACAGATTTCATATTTCTATCTTCTATACATATAAAACTCTTGTATTATTTTATTTGAAACGATTAAATGCTTATTATTATTAATATAATTTTGAACATATGATTTATTCACTCCCAAATTCCAGTTAATAATTAAACATTAATTTTTGTAATAAACTATGTATAATAAAAATATATTAGTGAAATTGAAAACAAAGAAATTTTGTTTATCCTTTACCAAAAAGATAAAATAAAATACGGCCAAAAAAGATAAATTAAAATGAAAGCCCAAAATACAGATTGGGTAATAGAGAGGATCCTTTGAGCTTGAGGTTAGGAAAAGAACCAAACCCAATCTATGTTGGGCCTTTGTCACCCAACATTTAAATTGATTCAACCCAGTTTTTCCTTTTAACAGAAAATACACTTTTTAGGTTTTTTTTGGCCAGCAAACTCTTTATTATAACTCAAATTTCAGGAGACAAAAACCCTAAAACCCTCGCGAAGCCAGAAGCAATTGGATTGGAGCCCCAACTTTCTGCTCAGCACTGAACCTTCCTTCGTCTTCAATGGCAGTGAGTATATTTTTCCTCCCTTTGTTATTTTACTTTATCGATCTGTTCTTCGTTACGTTTCTTCAAAACTCTGCATCTATTTTGCTTGTTTTCTAAGATCTCGAAGTATTTTCCTTTTCCTTTTCACTCTGCTGGAAAATTAGGGATTTATTGTGTACCCGTCAATTTAATGCTTCATACAAGGACGTTTTAGATTATGTTTATTCTACATTAGGAGCTAATTTCTTCTTTGTAATTTATGTTCAGCGTAATCTGGAATCTAAATTTTAAAATTTATCTAATCATTGTAGACAATACCCGTAAACCCGAAACCTTTCTTGAACAATTTGACTGGGAAGACTGTCATTGTGAAGCTCAAGTGGGGGATGGAATACAAAGGTAATGCAAAAGTTTTCTTCTCTCCTTTGTTTTCTATATATATGGTATTTGTTTGAAGTTCTAAGTTCTAACAAACCACACTTGATTTTGTGTTGTTGCAGGTTTTCTCGCCTCGGTAGATTCATACATGAACTTGCAGGTGTGACTTTAAAATCTTAATAGTTTAACTTCTTAATTCCATGCAGTTTAGGTTACCACACCCATTTTATCTATAATTGTGCTATAGGTTTAAGTATATTTTCTTGAACTTGGTAAACCAAATTGATTAACTCTATGGAGTATGTAGGGTTTTTTTTTTATTTTTTTTCTTTCCTCCCTCCCGCTCTATTTTGAATGAGCGTTGTTGCTAACCTTTTCCTGTGAATGGACATTGATTTTGTAGCTTGGTAATGCTGAAGAGTTTATTGATGGGCAATTCAGTGGTAATTTAGGGGAGATTTTGATCAGGTAATATTTTCCAAATCCTTAAAGTTCCTTTCTTGAAATTATTTACAGGAATCAGTGTATTCTTTTTTCCATTGGGTTTATTGAATTTTTGGACTATCTTATATTAGGAGTCATCTTTTTGTTATGGAAGAAAATATTGTTGTTATCCCTCTTTTGATGAAGGCAACCAATTCGATGAAAATTCACTGTTTAGCATTTCTTAATTTGTTGCTTCCTTACTTTATCTGCTCTGCCGTGCCTTAAAATTGTATGACATATTATGGACCTGTTGCACATTATATTCGGCAACATAATAGTTCTGATAAATTACTATAAAGTCAATGGTTCAAATTCTGTATGGAATGAGAATCTATTTGCCACCTGTTTATTCATGACTATTAATTTAGCAGTATATACTGCTAAATTAATTATTGGATTTCTTGTGTCATGTTTGTATGTGGGATACATGCATAAATGACAGGATTTTCATCTCAGACAGATTGTTTCTGCTTTCTTTTTTATGCTCTTTAAAAATACCGAAACTCTAATGCCTATTTTGAATTACTATTATATGAAATGCACACTGTCCGGCTATTTCTTGTCCAATTATGATGAGGATATGATTTAGACTGTTTATTTTGTATGTTTAAAGTGAATGAACAATCTTTTCATGATATGATTCTTCTGCAGATGTAATAATGTCCTCTATCTTCGTGGGGTACCAGAAGATGAAGATATTGAAGATGCCGATAAGGACTAGATTGCTCCTCATTCGTTTTAATCAGCATATGCTCATACCTGAGAAACAAGCTGGTCTGTAGTTAACTGTACTTTGATTGACTGAATGTACCTAAATTATCTTGGATACTATCTTTTAGACTTAATCCAAATATCTCATGGAGAACAAACATGGTTGGGCGTGTTTTTTAATATTGTTGTAAAGAACCAGCAACATGGGTAAGAATTGCATTTCATGGCAACATATTTCAAATGTACCGATCACGTTTTTAGGTCTTGCATGAACTGAATATACTGTTTCTGGATCTTACATGAACTAAAGAAACGGTTTATTCCTGGTTTAGGTGACAGTCTTCTTCTCTGAAGACAATCTTCCATGGACCAATATTATGATGTCGACTGTCTCTCTCATACGTTTTTCCTAAATTGAGTTTGTTTCATGTTTATGCTTCTCATGGTTGTCTCAGTAAACACCTGTATTCATACGTTTTTCCTAAAACGAGTTTGTTTCGTGTTTAAGCTTCTCAAAGTTGTCTCGGTAAACACCTGTATTCGATACTAAACTAAGCTGTCATAGCGTCTTGGTGCAAACGCAACAATCTATTGTTCACATAAATAGACATTAATTTCACCAGTGCTTATATGTTAAATTCCAAAGAGCGGGGAAAATGCACTGCCCCGCACTCCCAATGATTCCCAGATATTTCTGGCTCATTGTGATTGAAATGATCAGATATTTTGTAGGATTTTTTATTTTTGTATCATAATAGAATTTTGGAAGAAAGGCACTGCCATGTGTTTTTGTATTGCTGTCAATATATAAATGAGTTTTACTTTTTGTTCTACCCCATTCGGTTTTTAGAGCTTCGCTCTAAATAATTCAGATTCGATCCGCGTCATGCATCTGGTTTGGTGGGTAAGTCTACCAACGGGACAGCTACGTAGGAAACATCTCCAATCTAAAACCTATTTAAGCTGAAACAAGTCGTTTACTACTTGATCCAATCCCATGTTGGTTATACATGAGTTTTATAAGTATGAGATAACTACAAATAGATTGACAAAGATAAATAGATTGACCACTTCATCTTTCGGTAAACTATGTTCTGCATTCTGTACAATATATTTTTGGTAAGAAAAATCTTGGATTCTTTTATTTAATTTTGCCTAGTACGTGATTTTTTTTCTTTTGCATATTCTAGTTGCCATGTCATCTTTGTTACTACCGATTTAGAAAGGTTTATTGATATCTTGGATTATCAGAATATTAAATCTCACTCCCACATAAATGGCCATGAAATCATTAGTTTTTTATTCTAATTGTCAAACAGCCATTCTCTTACGGCTTCAATGTCCAAATCTGTAAATAGTCTTACTTTTGTTTTTTCCTTATTTTCATTCGATTTTTATTTTGAAGCAGTTTTTTTATGTTTGTTTTCAATGGATCTTGTTTCTCTTCGTTGGACATGGCTTCTTGATTTAAAAAAAACTCTAAAATTTTATTTGATTGCCTGTACCTATGAATAATTTTGAAAAATTAAAAGGGAATTGAAAATGTTTAAAACAGTTTTCCAACAGTTTTCGAACTCCACCTCTTAGCCTAGTGGCAAGAGATTTGACAGTTCATCATGGAGTTAAGGTTTAAACCCCACTCCTCCCCCTCCCCTCTTGTTATAAGACAAAAAAAAAAATGAAAACAGTTTTCGTTGGCGAATGGGTCTTATGGACTAAAAAGGAAAAAAAAAATTGTTTCATCACATTCCCGTAAAGTTTTTAGGAGTTTACACCGAGTTGATAAAAGATAGTAAAAGACAAAACATATCTCCTATGTTTCATATTTTGTTTGCTGTGGACTGACGTGTACATATAAATTGAACATCCAATTTTAGTAATGCACATATATATACATGTCTGACCAAATATTGATGGGTTAAAATCTCAATTAGGGCCCTGAATTTTGCCAAAAGGGTTAAATAAGTGCCTAAACTATGAAAAGGTCAAATTAGTGCCTGAACTTTTCGATTTGGTCAATTCAGTACAAAATGTTTTGGATTATTTACATTTAACAGACTTATAATCTAACATTTTGGACTGAATTGCCCCAAATCAAAAAGTTCAGGCACTAATTTGACCTTTTCATAGTTTGGGCACTTATTTGACCCTTTTGACAAAGTTTAGGGCCTTGATTGAGATTTTAGCCATATTGATTTTATCAATCTTTTCTCTTTTGTCTATTATGTGCGGTTAGACAATTTAATTTTTTTAGTTGATTTCGATTCTATTAATTTTGATAAGGCTTTGTAGAGATCCGGCTCAACCTACGAGGTATTGTTCGTTTTGACCCAAAGGCCTCATGGATTTGCCTTTCCCAAAAGGCGCCTCACAAGGTTTGGGTTAGATCTCTATTATATAAACCACAATAAATCCTCACATCCTCATGATGTGGGATCTTGGGGCGTCACAATCTACCTCCCTTATAGGCTTGTCGGGGATGACAAGCCCACACAATCACAATCACCAGGACCCACCGGGCGTCGGGATTCTAGAGGTGGCTCCCACCGCACTCCCACGGTGTAGCACTTAGCTCCCGCTACACGCCTGATTAAAGCTCTAATTATCAACTGTAGAGACCCGGCCCAACCTACGAGGTATTGTCCGCTTTGGCCCAAAGGCCTCACGGATTTGCCCTTTCCAAAGGCGCCTCACAAGTTTGGGTTAGATCTCTATTATATAAACCGCAATAGATCCTCACATCCTCACGATGTGGGATCATGGGGCGTCACAGGCTTAATACCCAAATTAGCCCCTTAACTATTCATTTTGGGACAAATTGGCCCTTAACTTTTTCTGGGGACAAATTGACCCCTTAACTTTTAAAAACGAGACAAATTAGCCCTTCTCTGACGGAGCTTTTAACATCCGGAAGGTGAGGGTGCGTTTGACTTCCGACTAAGGCGATTCTAGCGATGTTTGAAAGATCTCGACGAGAAGAATATGATGGTCAGAGAGGTGAGAAACTAAGCAATCAAAAATTTTCAGATCTCGGGTCAAATTTAAAACTTTGATTGGAAAGTGCGGTCCTATTCGGAGTTGGAACGGACTGAATTTCTAATATGTCACTCTCTGAGGGATGTCAGATCTAGTCGTTGCGAATGTGAGAAACAATAATAAAGAAAATAAGCAATTATGGTCTACTGGCATCGAAACGGTCTAAATTTATGATATGTCACTCTCTAAGGGATGTCGGTCTTATTCGCCTCATTTTCTTTGTTATTTTTTCTCACCTCCACAATCAATAGATCTAGCATCCTTCAAATAGTGACATATCGGAAATTCAGCCCGTTCCAACGCCGAATAAGACCTCACCTTCTAGTCAAACTTTTAAATTTGACTCAATATCTAAAAAGTTTTCGATTATTTTTTTTTTCTCACCTCCCTGACCATCCGATTCTTCTTGTCGAGATCTTTTAAATGCCGCTAGAATCGCCTTAATCGGAATTCGGACGCGCCCTCACCTTCTGGACGTTAAACGCTCCGTCAGAAAAGGGCTAATTTGTCTCGTTTTTAAAAGTTAAGGGGCCAATTTGTCCCCAAAAAAAGTTAAGGGACCAATTTGTCCCAAAATGAATAGTTAAGGGGCTAATTTGGGTATTAAGCCTAATGTAAATTATTGCCATTTTTATTAAGGATAATGGAGATTTCGATTATATAAAACTGAATTCTGACAAATTAATCTGATTCTTTAATCACTAACTAGATTCGGGCCTGCGCCCCTGGCACGGGTGGCATCTTACGGTTTTCAGGTTTATTTGCGTGTTTGAGATGATAAACTTAATCGGCCATGAATTGAATTGTATTACATGTTACCGTGATCAAAAGTGTAGCAATTCAAACAGATTTTTTTTTTGGCCAGAAAGCAATTCAAAGAATGATAAGCAAATTTTTTTAAAAATGATGCATTAGTATATATCGTATGAAAAAGGGAAAGAATTAGAAAATGAAGATTGAAGGAAACGCATATAAGGGAAATGTTCCAATGGCATTTATTCATAGTTTCAACTGGTTCCCACTCCCAGCTCATGATACATGGTACAAAATAATAAGGCATAACATCAATGCTAATAATACCCCAAGCTCGCTATAAGAAAGTGGACTGAATATCATTTATACTTGTTCAGCTATAAATGAATGATTTTCATTGAAAATTGTAGCTGCATTGTGGAAGGAAAAAGATGATATCCTTCACATGGAAGCTATGGTTAACCATCTGCAGGCAGTGCCATCCCTCATGCCTGAAAACCAAAAGCTTTTTTCAATTAAGTACATGAAAACAGATACAAACTGCAAATATATCGATATTCGAACTTACTTCCTGGTGAGATTAATTTGAAAATAAATAATAAGAGGGTGTATGTAACATATGAAAGATCAACTATGCAGGCTAGGGGTGTCCATACCCGAACCGACCCGAAAAACCCGAGCGGTGCAGTCGGTTTCGGGGCTAATCGGGTCGGTTCCTACGATTCCGACGGTGCATTCGGTGCAACCCGAATATATAGTCGGGTTCTCGGTCCGTCGTCAGTTCCGGATATGAAACCCGAAACCGACCCGAGAACCCGACAATATTTTTTTAAAAAATAATAAATATAAATTATATATTATAATTATATGTATTTACTTTATATATATAATATATATAGAGTAATTATATATTTACTTTCTATATATTTATTATATAAATTATAATTATAATTATATATATTATAATAAATATATATTTACTTTTATAACTTTATTTTATATATATAAATAAATAACCCGACTCGACCCGAGAACCCGCGGAACCGACCCGAGAACCCGACGGAACCGACCCGTCGGTTCTAAGACTACTCGGGTCGGTGCTCGGTTCTATTTTAAAAGTGTCGGTTCTGTCGGTTCTGGAGTGGAACCGACCCGACTAGAACCGACCCGACCAATTGGACACCCCTAATGCAGGCTATGAAAACTGCTACAATATAAAAAAGGTGATGCAAATATCTACTATCAGATGACATTTGCAACATACATATCAGAAACCTTGGCCACATATTTGGTAAAAACAATTGGAGCAATCGACAATATTCTGAAAGATTAAAATATACCCCTGCAGCACCTATGACTTTCCATGTCCTTCATAATCCATTCTATCAAATACCTTGAAATATAGTCCTGCAGCCCCTAGAACTTTCCATGTCCTTCATAATCTATTCCATGAATACAAAATGTGCTTTCAGAAACCTAATGTAGTATCTATGTTAATTAGACAATTATAGAAAAGCAAAAGCAGAATCCTTAGGGAAAGAACAATTGAAGTTATATCAGTTAAGAGGCATAATATGAGTTAAGGGTTACAAAATTTTTTCACACCAATCCTTGTCCCAGTAACATTAACTCAGTAAAAAAATTTGCTAAGAAGACACAAAATTGAGGAGTTTACCTGTTTTCAATAAGGACATTAAGTTGAATGATGGCAGTTAATCCACTTCAGTTAATAGCCCCTTTGACATCTCTTAAGTACTGCAATATTCAGTCATTACTGCTTTATCTCAAACAAAAAGATTAAGGAAGGGGTAACAGTCTTGGCTGCCTAAACATCTCAAAAGTTAGCTGACTTCATTTAAGAAAAAACCCATATCTCCTATACCGAACTAACAAAAATTCCAGCAGGAATAACATAGGTCTTTGGACTATATTATAAGCATCAAGATATGCTTCCATTGAAGCTCGCAAACTGAGAGGCAATGAAATAAAGATGTAAAGGAGAAATTATATGAAATCACTCACTTGCAAGGTTTGATTGGGTACCTAAGATAGAAAGTTTGAACGATAACTAATTTTGATCCATTTGCAGTCTGTAGCAGCAGTATCTGTCTCTAATCCCTATAGAGAATGTCTACCTATTATTCAAAGAGAACTGGAAATATGGAATGTTATATACAAATAAGCATAAGCTATTCACAATAAAACAAAGATTCAATTCTTGACTATTCAATAGTACCATCTCTTTCTGTATTCAGTCATGATATTACACAAAACAAAACAAATACTACCAAATTGGTAATTAAAATGCTAAATATGCTCATTGGCTCGATATAACTGATTTTCTCAGGCTAAACAACTTCGGCTAACAAAGAAACTATACCAGCAGTCTCAATATTCATCTTCATGGAACAAATTAAAAGATCAAAAAAACAAAAGCCAATATCTGAAACAAAGAACAAACAACTCGAGGTGGGAAGAAAACAACTCACCGAGTTGAAAAAGAAGATACAAAAAGGAAGATTGAGAGGGAAGTCTGGGGTTTTGGGTTGAAATCTAAAAACCCACCGGTCTATGGCAGAGAGTTGATGGATGGAGGGTGGGCGGCAGCGACGGGCAACGGCCATGAAAATCTCCGAGCTTTGCTGTTCTCCTCGCCGGCGTCTCACTTTGTCTGTCTCTCTCTCTCGATCCATAGGCCTCTCGCTCTAATTTCCCCTTCATCTCTCTTGCCTTTCTCCCTTTCTCGTCTGTCTCAAGTCTAAGTCCTTGACCTCGTCGGACGGTAGCCTCGACGACCCTCTCCCCTCCTCCTCTTCTCCTCTCTCTTCCCCATTATGGCTCTCTCATTTTTCTCTCTAGGGGTCGTGATTGTGGAACCCAAATGAAAAAAAGGGGGCAAAACGCAGAGTATGCCCAGAAAAGTTCCAAAAAAAAGCATGAGTTGTCATCCAATGAGGGTTTTATGGGTTAAGGGACCAAGTGTTAACCCATAAAACACCAATAAAAAGGTTAAAATCCCAATTTGATATCAAACCTTTTAGGAAAATACCAACTTGATACCAAAACTATAATTTCGGATTATTAGGTATCAAATGTTTGAAATTTTATCCAATTAAGTGTTTTTTCATGAAGTGTAATCCACACGCCGTTAAATGCTAACTCCGTTATCATACGTGGCTTTTTAAATATTTTTTATCTTTTTATTTTTTAAATATTTTTAAACAAGCTCAAATAGGTATCAAATGTTTCAAAATTGACCCAAATAGGTACTAAACATTTCAAAATTGGATCAATTTAGATCTTTTTGCTATAATTATTTCAAATCTCTATTTTTTTTTTCATAAAATCAGTGAGATATTTGGATTGGATTTTTCTAACTAAATTCTACTTATTTTAAGGGAAATAAGAATTTAGCCAAAGGAAAATAAGAAGCAACTTTTTAAGAGAAATATGCTAAACTTGCATAAATTAAATAAATTCTTAACAATATGTAAAGCCATTAAACACAATCATCTTGAACAAAAAATCAAATACAACTATCAGAAATTTCAAATTTTTTTTCTTTTCCGTTTCAATTCCAACACTTCTGCTTCCTCAAAACAGCCCCAATGATCAAGTAGGTTGCCTCAAGCACCCTTTTCTCAAATTTATCAACTTAATACTGCACCAAGAATATTGAGACCAAGAATCACCATGGGAAATAGGCTTGAGAATCCATTGAACAAGTTGCAAAAGGAGGGGAAGTAGTTCCTACCATTCTCTTGTAAGAACTTGACTGAAGCATCAACTTGTTACACCTGTAAGAAAATTACCATTTTCCTTGATAAAGATGTACTAATTTATCACATAATAATGGTATCTCTCCCAATAATTTCCACAAGTTGAAATGTTGACATTATAATATTATACAGATTGGTGACCAATTTTTGACATAAAAGCTATTCGAATTCTGTTTGAAAGTCTGAAACACATGTTAGGCAATATGATGGTCTAAATAGGAGAATATAAAGTTAAATTCTCCTATATATCATGCTCAGCTCAAATTTAGTACTCATTAGTCACGCTAGTCACAATGATCCAAATTCCAATCATTATGGATAACATTTTTTTAGTTCCCTTTTTGATGTTTGGCCAAGCATTGGATCACGCGTTTCCTTCATCATACTATCGATTACCCAAGCATATTTCTATTTCTACATCAAGTTTTGCAAATGAATGTCTTGATTAATTGTCTCATACAGGCATCTACTCAACCCTTACTTTAAAAACCAAATGTTAGGGCTGTAATTTCTTCGTTAGGTCTAGATTTTTTAGGATAATAATGAACATTCACAAAGTAATTAGACTCCAAGCATATACCACCAAGCCCAATATAATACTTTGAATTACCACAAAATATCTAAGCCGAACAAGTATTTTGCCATTAGGGTGAGAAGTAGCATGTATAGATCATCCTTAAAGCATGAAACAAGGTGAATACAACAAAATATTAACTGAGCATGTACATAAAAGACTCTGCAACCGAAACCTCCATCTCTCCCTCTCCAAATTTTGTTGCTTAAGTTTTTGCCAAATTAAGCATGCAAGCAAAGGAGAATAATCTCCCTTCCAAGCTCTTTCGTTTGCTCTAAATAAATTGGAATATCGTAGGGATTTGTGTGAGTTTGGGTAACTCAAAGTAAGGTAAGGAACTTGTCAAGATTTCTATATTTTGGAGTTGTTTTGATGAAGATTTTTTTAACTTGATTTGTGTTTGGGAGGTTGAAGCAAGGAAATTGAAGCATAAGAGCACTTGGAGGAGTAAGGAGTTAAGAGTTTGAATTCTTGGGTAAGTTGATTTTGAATCTTGATGTTGAGTTATGTTGGAATTGTTGATTTAAAATGTTGTTTTGGAGATGATTATTGTTTGGACTTGCAATTAGAATTGTTTTGGAGTATTTTTGAGTGAATTTGGCAAGTTATTGGATATGTAAATGTGATAAATAAGTATTTTTGGGGCTGCAATTCCAGATTCCGGTGATTTATCCGGCTACCGGAAAGTGAGGAGGAAGAAGAAGAAGAAGAAAAAAAAGGACTGTTTGCCCAGGCGCGGGCCTGCGCGGCCCAGCGCCTGGGGCCAGGCTTGGGCCTGGTGAAGCCCAAGCAAGAAAAAAAAATAATAATAATAAGAGGAAAAAGGAAAAGAAAAAGAAAAAGAAAAAGGAAAAAGAAATAAGGAAATTAAAGAGAGATTTGGAAATAAAGAATTGGGTCCAATAATTTGGGAGATGAAATTACTATATTACCCTTGGACAAGAAAAATTACTAAATCGTCCTTAGGATGCTAAATTACCATACTACCCATAGTTAGTGAAAGTGCACTAGTTTATCCCATTAAGTTGCGATTTCAAATTTAACCGATTAGGGTCAACAACTACAACTAGAACTCGTAAAGAATGTCATCATACTCTAAGAGACTAAAATTACTGTAATACCCTTGATGGGTATAATTACCTTTTTACCCTTGTTAGGGTGATACAAGTAATTAGCTTCCAATATCTCACTTTCTGAATTGGAAAGCTACCATAGTGATCCTTTTTAGGTAAGTTTACCATGTTACCCTTGATTGGTCAAAATTACTATTATGCCCCTTATTCATCAGATTTACGAGATTACCCTAAAGGGTGAAATTGAGAGAATTCGACTATATCGCTCACTTTAATAAATCCTTATGTGCGTTGTGGTACCTAGGATATGTATAATTGACCATTTTACCCTCGAATGGGTAAAATTACAACTTTACCCTTAGGAAAGAATTTGGCTTATCTGGACATGGTAATCGAACATGTAAGGTTAAAAGACTACCGTATTAGTCTTAAAATGTTAAAATTACGTATTTTCCCCTCTCAGCCAAAATTACAGTTTTGCCCCTAAAGGCTAGAAATGATTAAATGAATTCTAGAAAGCGTATCCTGAATCCGAAACTCGTCCTACAACCATGGAAGACTTCTGTAGACATGCTAAGATTATGTAAGTGAGATCATGGGGTCTGGGTTATGTGTTCATGTTATTTATTCTAACTTATTTGACTGATTTGGTTGATTATCTTGGTTTTACTTTGATTTATGATCTTGGTTTTAATGATTTTCCTTCTGATGGATGTGTTTCTCAATCAGGCGGCTGAGGCGCTGACCGAGACATCGGCTAGGCTCACAGTGGATTGACTTTGGGGGTGTACGAGTCCCCTGAACTGTGAGTGGGCTGTCCTCAACGAAGAACCCGTTGAGGAACTGTTTTATTACTGTTTTATTAAATTGTTTTATAAATGGTTTTTAATGAATCGTTTTGGGTGTATGAGCGATCTTGGAAAATGGTTTTGAATTGTTGGTAAGCATACGGGGACTCGTGGACTGGACGCAGTCCAGGGAGTACGTATGGCTGATATGGTGGTTTACTAGCTAGTACTTGGATATGTTGGCGGACCATGAGATGAGTTTGGATCCACATGGTTCGTCGCTCCAGGCCCGACACGCCATTATTTATATACCGGTTCGGCGTGTGCATGGGGGAGCTAAACTGGGTGTACTGCGGCCACCACGCAGTGTCGGACCCAGGCCAACATCAGAGGAACAGGCTTGTTGTTGGAAAAATAAGAAAAGTGGTATTTTTACTGATGATTTGATGATCATAAAGAAGCCCCTGACGGTTCCGGAGGTTGACTCGGGCCAAGGTCACTTCGGATATGTTTTGATGGCAGCCTATGGTTTTAAACCGAGAACCGGATTTATATACTTGGTTTTATTATTAGTGATTGATTTTGTTACAAACTGGTTTTATGAACTGTTTTGGTTGTGAGTGCACCCCACCCTCTTCTGGTTCTCTTTTGAGGGTGGCTCACTCACTGGGTACATTAGTGTACTCACCCCTCGATTATTTGCTGTGTTTTCAGGGTAGTTAAGACTCTGCATTCCCTTTGGCGGTCGAGTCGGTGGCTTAGGATGTATTTACAGCTATTAGAGGTACTTCTCACTACACAATGGGTCCCACTGGCATTGTTTTTGTTTATTGTCATTCCTCTTACCTTGTTTCTTATTTACTAACTCACTATTTGGATTTGACTTGGTTTTCGTTTTAGAATACTTTTGCTATTTCGATTTTTCGACGATTCCGCTTTACTCTGATTTATACACTTGAGTATTTCAAATTTATTCTATGTTCTCATTTTTATTGTTTTTAATCTGATATTGACGCTTCGTGTTGCTTCGGAGTGCGTGACCGGCCGGCACGTGTTTCGAGGTGACATGGCGGTTGTCCGTGCTCGACTTCCGGGTCGGGGCGTGACAGACAGTGGCGCTGCTGAGCTTTTTGTATCCATGTTTCCTCCAAAAAATAAAGGGCTTAATATAGATCTAGGGTTCTTGGTGTTCATAATTGAGACTTTTTTTTTCTGAAAGGTTTAGGCCTTTATATATATATGGTTTGGTAGATGGTGTTTCAGACGGATTTTGACGGTTTCAAGTTTCGGGTTTCCTAGATCTGTGGTAATCCGAGGTGTTTTCGGTAGTTTCGAGACTAGATCTAGATCTAGGAGTCCGGTGATGTTGGTATACGGTGGAGGAGCTAACGGCTGGGGTATACTGTCAATGACTGTAAGGAAGAAGGAGAATATGAAGAAGAAGAAAAATGGGGTTTCTGTGTTTAGGACGTGGGTTTGGAAGGAAGAAGAAGAATAAAAAGGATTTCTTTTTGGGTTAATAATTTTTTATTTAAATTAAAAAAAAAGTTATCTGGCCAAAAAAACAAATTGAAAAATTTTAACAATTTTAAATTTTTAATTAAATTCCACGTGGCTATTCTTTTTCATTTAAACTTCATCTAACGCGTTAGTGGTGCGGTGTACTTCACTCTCTGACGGAATATGAAAAAAGTACTTAATTAGACGAAATTTCAAACGTTTGGTACCTAATAATCCGAAATTATAGTTTTGGTACCAAGTTGGTATTTTCCTAAAAGGTTTGGTACCAAATTGGGATTTTAGCCCCGATAAAAAGGATTAGACCTTCCTTTAACGACTAAATGTTCAATTCAGGATATAATGTTTGCCCGAATGTTCAATTCAGGATCAAACGTCACAAAACTGCGATTTTAGGATTAAACGTTATCGATTTCTTCCAAATTAGGAAAATTTCAGACGGCACCGTCTGCTGAAATTCAACGTGCGAAGAAATTACGTGAGTTTGGCCACATGTAATATAATAGCCAGGTGGCATGGCAGAAATTAATAAAAAATAGTAATTTCTACTTTAAAAGCAAAAAAAAAAAAATAGAAAAAAGAAAAAAAAGGGGAAAAATAAAAGTCGGCCATATCATAAATCATAAATTACAAAACCAAATCCCAAATTCCCAAATTCTCTCTTCGACCTTCTTCCATTCTCTCTTCGACCTAGTCTAAATCTGTTCGATTTCACAAATTTCAGTTGGGGTTTCCTTTAGTTAGGCTATTTTCGAAAGTTAAGGGATTGGTTTTACGGTGAAGTTTCGGGTTCTCTAAAAATCTTTCCTTTTCCTTCCGTTGGTCGACTTCCCAAACTTGATATCTCTTTGAGCCAATTATATTTTTGACCATCATTAAAGCCTTCTCGCGTTTCTCTCAATTGTTGCTTCTTCTTGGGTCGACACTCAACATTTGATTTGGTTACCTGGGGCTTTGATGACTGCATCTTTGAAGTGGCTTCTTTTTGTGTAGTTGGGGGGGGATTCCTAGCAGAAATCTTCTTTTCCATCTTTGAAGGCAGAGCCCAGAATCATTACTGACATGCCGTTGCTTTTTATAACCCACCCATCGCCTAGTAATTGACCTCATTTCTTCACGGACAGTTTTGCAATTGCTGCCCAATTGGGATTTGGTTTTGGGTGGCTTTGACGGTGCCTAATCAGAGGTTGCAGAGCTGGGTTCTGCAAGCAAAACAAGGTTGACAGAGCTTATGAAATAACCAAGGAAGTAGAGGAATCAGGAATGAAGTTTGACAGGATTACATATAACACTTTGAGTGCTTTTTTCAACAAAATTGGGGAGTTTGTAGTTGCTCGTAGGGTGATGAAAAAGATGATTAAGGAAGGCCGAGCTCATAGATCCAAAGATTGAAAAAATTTGCATAGCTATGTGTAAGTTATGTTTCATAAGGATGTATATCAAGTGTTTGATATAAGGTCAATGTGAGATTTTTATTTATTTTTTTATTTAACCAAACTGTGGAAAATATTTGCTACAAAAGATCTGCCATTTTTTTCATTCTTTCATTCTCTTCCAATCAAAAATTTGATTGTAATTATTGTATATATATGAAAAAGGCTAGATTTTTTTTTTGGTATCCCGTCCGGTATCCAAGACTTTGCCTGACTAATCCGGATCCGATCCGCGTCGCGCACCTGGTTATGATGGGTGAGTCTCCCAACAGGGGCAGCTGTGACGCAAGGTCTCGAACCCGAGACCTGCTTAAGCTGAAACAGGCCGCTTACCACTTGATCCAACCCCTTGTTGGTATGAAAAAGGCTAGATGTTGCTTAGTAGAAAATATCATTTTTTATTCCTTATTAATTTTCCTCCATTCATGTTCATAATTTGTCTTACCTCTTTGAATTGGGTTGGAGCATTCTTCTTTGATGTTGTCTCTGGTGTTCTCACTGTCTTTTTTCCTTCTCTGCTATTCTTATGACGAAACTAATGAATGTATATGCTGGTCTTTTTTTTTTCTACATTCTTAACACAATTCCAATTTTGGGTAACACAATGAGTAAATTAAGAAGAAGAAAAGAAGCATAATTTTCAAATTGTTCTCCTGGTTTTGGGTAGGAAGAGGGATAATTAATTTTTAAATTAATTTTTTAAAATTTATTTTCAAGTTTTTACATGATTTTGAAAAAATAGAAAATTCCATGTTGGCATCCATGTCATCATGTCAGAGCGCCACACCAGCATGTCAGAGTGAGTGTAAATCAAATACGTCAGTCCACGACCCATTTGCCTAAATTGACACAAATTGATAACGTTTGATCTTGATTCCTTAAGTCAAAGTTTTGTAACGTTTGATCCTGAATTGAACATTCAGGCAAACGTTATATCCTGAATTGAACATTTAGACTCTTTTAAGTAAAAAGGGTTTGATATTGTCTTATGGCAAGAGTCTACAAGATACAAATTGGCAAATTTCCGACTTATTCAAATATTTTGTAAAGATTAAAATTTAATTATTTCCATTCGTTTTTATCTTTTCCACCATTATATGAAGTTATACACTAAAGTCACTGCCAATTGAGGTTGGTTGAGTTGGTAAGGCTTTGGATCTCTACTTGTAAGGTTTGGGGTTCAAGTCGTGCTAACCGTCCTCGTTGGTGGGTGATTTGTAAGTACCACTGTAAGCCCTCTTTGAGGCATGTGGCATGCCCTGACCCTGGACTGGGACAGCCTCTCCTCACCTAAACTTTTATGTAGCAAAAAAAAAAAAAACTAAAGTCATTTGTTTCAACGCTCTGTCCGCACACATCTAATCTAGAGGCTCTCAAGTGTACGAGGGGTGGTAATTGCAATCGCTAGCCAGTTTAGGCTCATGCTGCTGTCAATTCTGCCATCTCGGTAGATAAAAGCTGCGGTGATGGAGAACATGCTAAGCAGCTAGCTCATAAAGAAGAGAGTTCTTGCTACCGCCAGCCACTGCTATCAATTCTGCCATCTCGGAAAATCAAAGTCGCGATGATGGTTAACGTGCTAAGCAACTGGCTCATAAAGAAGAGAGTTCTTACAACCGCCAGCCAGTTCATGTTCATGCTGCTATTGCAAGAATTCTCTCCTTTATGAGCCAACTGCTTACCATGTTCACCATCACCGTGGCTTTTATTGTTAGGAGAGGAACCCGGGCCCTATCTATACCAGCAAGGCCCACCGAGTAGCCCATATACATGTCGGACACCAATCCGAACCCAAAAGTCTAGATTGATGGTTTCTTGGGTACTTCATGTATATATGTTACTCAAACAACCCATCCTTTTATGATGTGGGATATTTCCTCACATGTAAATCTTCAACAATCTCCCCCGATTTACATGTGAGTCATCATCTTTCCCCGTGCGGCCCAACCCGTCAAATCTTAAGCCAATTACAGGCTATCCAAGACTTAACCCCTGTAGTGGTACAAGCTACGAACACTCCACAATCGCACACCCCTGGCCGACAACACACCAGGTTCACTGTGCTCATGGGCCACACCGATCGAGTCTGACCAGGCTCTGATACCACTTGTTGGGAGAGGAACCCAGGCCCTGTCTACACCAGCAAGGCCCACCGAGTAGCTCATATACATGTCGGACACCAATCCGAACCCAAAAGCCTAGACTGATGGTTTCTTGGGTCCTTCATGTATATATGCTACTCAAACAACCCATCCTTTTATGATGTGGGATATTTCCTCACATGTAAATCCTCAACATTTATCTATGGAGATGACATAATTAACAGCAGCATGAGCCTAGACTGGCTGGCAATAAGAACTTTCTTTTTTATGAGAGAGCTCCATCTTTTTACCACTTTCACCATCGTTGTGGCTCTTATCTACCGAGATGGCTGGATTGTCAGCAGCAAGAGCCTGAATTGGCTAGCATTCACAAGAATGAGAGAACTGCTTACCACGTTCACCATCACCGCGGCTTTTATCTACCGAGTTGGTAGAATTGATAGCAACATGAGCCTCAACTGGATGGCGATCGTAATTGCCACCCCTCGTACACTAGAGAGCCTTTTGGAATTAGCTTCACGACTTGTGCGGATAGAGAGTTGGAACAAGTGACTTCACTATATATATAGCTTCATATAATGGCGGAAAAGACAAAAACGAATTGAAATAATCAAATTTTAATCTCTACAAAATGTTTGAATAAGTCGGAACTTTGCAAATTTGCATCTAGTAGACTCTTGCCATAAAACAAGATTATTGAATAAAAAATCATCAGATTAATTTGTCAAAATTATCAATTTTACATAATCGAACTCTCTATTATCACTAATCAAAATGGCCACAATCTACATTATCAAATTTACAGAATCTCTAAATCAAATAAAGATATTAAATTGTCTATAAAATCAATATTTGGGCAGCCATATATATGCATACTAAAATTGGATGGGCAATTTATATGTACATCAATCCACAGGAAACAATATATGAAACATAGGAGATTTGTTTTGTCTTTTATCTTTTATCAACTCGATGTACAAATCATCCTGGACTACTAAAAACTTTACGGGAATATGATGAAACAATTTCAATTTATTTTATTTTATTTTTGTTTCTTTTTTTTTTGTTTGCACAAAAGACCCGTTGGGCAACAAAACTGTTTTCAATAAGGTTTTTAAAACTGGACCGATCATGGATAGTCCGACCACCGGTTCGGTCTGATAAAGGCAATTGAGGTCAAAACAAGCTTTTTATATATAATAAATATTAATTGTTGCATAATAATGACATAAAAAGCATTTTAGTAGAGTGGTTAAGTAGTTTATAATTTTTTTACTATGCTATGGGTTCAAATCCAACTATCAGCAAATCTTTTTTCAAAATTTAAAAGTAAGTTAACATGTCTAAAATCAGTCCGATTCTTCGATCCAACTAACGGTTGAACCGGTCAAAACCCGGTTATTGACTTTTTGACAGACTGAAAACTTGGTATATTGTCCGGACCTGAACGGCCTCCGATACCCGATTCAACCGGTCAGATCGACCGGTTTGGTCTGATTTTTTAAACCATGATTTTCGAGCCATGGCTTCAGCCAATTTCAATTTCCTTTTTATTTAAAAAAAAATTCATAAGTACAAGCAACTAAGCAAATGAACCATTTTAACCCTTGAATAAAATTTTAGAGTTTTTTGAAATCAAGAAGCAATGGCCAACGAAGAGAAACAAGATCCATTGAAAACAGAAATAAAAACACTGCTTCAAAATAAGAATCGAATGAAAAAAGAGAAAAACAAAAGTAAGATTACTTATAGATTTGGACATTGAAGATATAAGAGAATGGTTGTTTCGAGATTAGAATAAAATCCTAATGATTTCATGGCCTTTTACAAGTGTGAGTGAAGTTTAATTTTCTGATAATCCAAGATATTAATAAACCTTCCTATATCGATGGTAACAAAGATGTTATGGCGACGAGAATATGCAAAAGGGAAAAAAAATCATGTAATACAAAAAACTAAATAAAAAATCAAAGATTTTTCTTACCAAAAATAGAGTCAATAATTTTCCATTTATAAGGATCATTGATCACAAGAGACTTGATCAATCGTTTCCTAATTACTTTAATCCTTCCTTAATCACTTTAGTAATCATGGACATAAATTAATTTCTCAGACTTAAACATTTCCATTTTTCCTCTATATGACTACGGTCTGGTTCGGCATTGCGTTTGGAGAGGAAAAAAAACTACTTTTTACCGCAAACACAAAACCAAACAAAATTTTCTTTGTGCCAAAAGCTAATTTTGACCGTATAAAAAAAACTATTCTTGGATGCTTTTGAGTGTCAAAAGTGATTTTGGATATTAAATGACTAAAATCTCCAAATTATTTTTTCTCATTCCTTTTTAACTAATATATCCTTTTTAGACATTTTATCATTCAATGACATTTTTTCAGAATAATACCAAACATTATTAATATTTTTCTACCATAATTTTAAAAAATACTTTTCAAAAGCAATTATTCCAAACTGAGTTTTTTCAAACCGCAACCTCAATACAAAATTAGCCACAAACTTTGGTATTACGTTTGAGGTAAAAAGCAACTCTATTTATATTCAAGGACAATGCCAAACCAGGTCTAAGTTGAACTATTTTCCTACCTCTTACTTATCAAAAACTTTTGAATGATATTAAATCCCTTTTTCTCTTTCTTCTCCCTTTCCTTATTCTCTCTTCCTCTGAACCCCTTCCCTTCTCCCCAAGGGTCATCTATCGAAGCAATGGGTTTGAAATTAATTAACATTGTTCATTATCATAGGAAATCGGATCAGAGGTAAGATGAGAAGAGAAATTAGATTGAGGTAAGGTGAGAGAAGCAAGAAAAAGGTGAGAAACTAGAGAGAATATTTGAGAACAGAGATAATTCTTTTCTTGTTGTTCATTTATGCTTTGCATTGCAATATATATAGCTTAAGGCATTTAAACTAGACCTAATACAATATAGGGCTGTGTAAAGCCTACTATGAAAGTAAACCAAAAGCTCTTAGCTTGGGTATCTAGTTCTTGGGCCAGTTGGCTACACTCTTGGCATGGGCGTAACCTTACACGTATCATTACATTCCCCTTCACGACAACCTTGTCCTCAAGGTTGAAGGCATAATTAGCATTTGGACAATAGGTTCCGATGTTTTCCTAGATTCGATCCAAGGCATGAAGATTGCTTACAAGTGTTGGGGTGTCTCCATGATGTGCATCATGATAGTTCTGTACAGCTTAAATTAACTTTGCAAAGATGACACACTTAACATGAGAAGCTGCAAGTATGGGAAAGTGATTGAAGCACCTTAAGATATCTACTATCTGTTGTAGAAGAACATTATGGTCTCCGTTAAATTTATGGAAATTGGAAGTACCATTCCTTACCTTATCAAAGCCCATAGCAATGGCAATCCCATGGTCTTTGATAGCTTTCCCATGTAGAGATTTTGATTTACTAGCCAATACATAAGCTTCAAAATAATAAACAAGTTGACAATCTTCAAGGTTGATGAGTGCATATAGACTTGAGAAGCCTGCTGATATGGAGCAAAAGCTAGGCAAGAAACAACCATCACAGGGACTAAGCCGTAGAACATAAATTGCTTAGGATCTGCACTACCGAAAATTTTACTAGAGCCACCATTAATGCTTGAATTAACAACAACCATGATCAACAAGAACAAAGCTACAATGTGTTGAATGAAATGCTTGAAACAAAGTTGTATCTCTATTACTAAATAGGCCAATATAGCTCTTTGTGTTTAAAACATATTATTTCGCTTCTGGCTCAAACTTAACCAATCTAATATGAGCATAGCCGTAAAGATTACTACCATATTGGAATTCATCTGTTGGAAGTCCCACAAAGTTTGTTGTCCCAAATAGACCCAAAGCTTTCACATGCAGGCCAAAACATGCATATCTCATAACTATGTCACTCCAATGCCAAACAACTTCAAAGCTTCCATTCAATCGCTCAATTACTTTTCTAAATACAAACCTCAGTGGCAAACCATCAAAAATAACACATTCATATAATAGTGAAGCATCAAACAACCTGACTAGAGTAATATTACCTACTGAAGAAGAAGGCCCGCTGACAACCATAGTTGATTTTGGTATGCTTTCAAATAGTTGAAATGCACAACTATTGGTAAAAACCACTTTGCAAGAATCAAATGCACCTGGTGAAATCTAATAAAGACCAGCAAATTTTTATCTTTAAGGATCTCTAGGTGCACTTCACAATTAGGCAGAGATTAAAAAAATTCCCATCATCAATGGTTGTAGTAACTAACAAGAGCACAATTGTATCTTTTTTACCTTTACAATATCTCCCTCAAATCACTTATGAGCCAAAGTATATGTGCATCAGACTTAAAATATTGCGAAATACCTATGAAATCATGTTGAGGAACTTTACTGAACATGTGGAGGGCTGTTGCAACGAGCGGGTCCAGGGTCCAAATCCTACCGTTTAACGACTTAAGAAAACTAGAACCTCTGGGAGTTGCCACTAATCTTTTTTTAACCTAGGTGTGATTAGCCACCTATTCAATTATTAAGCTTAATGTTAACCCGATGCTTGGCAGAGGTAACACTAAACCTAATATGGTCTTCTAACAAGAGTCTAAGGTTCGGGAGTCGGGTACGCGTGGGGAAGGATTAGCACCCCCACGATACCCGTCCAGAGGACAACACTGACTAGTTTAGAACTAACTGTGGGTTTCAGAGTGTGTTTGGATGGAGATCTTCAAAAGTTTGAAGAATTTAGAAATGAAGCATTGTAAAATGCATCATTTCAAAATGATAGCTTTTATAATCATTTAGTTTGGATATAAAAAATTTTGGAGTATTTGGAATTTTCAAAAGATAAAAAATTCAATTATTAGAAAAATAATGTTAAGAATATAAAAATATGCAATATTGGTGTCATTAGATTTATAAATATGTATAAAATTTATTAATAACAAAATTAATATATAAAAATATTTTTATAATGTTCGCCAAAAAATTATAATGAGTTTTTTAATTGAAATTGAAATTTAAAAATATAAAATTTGAATAAAAATAGGAAACATAATTAATGTGGATAGTTAACGATAAAACACAAGGGATTTATAAAAGACACCATTTTAAGTGGATTTTGGAATGAGGTTTTGGGCCCTCCAAAAATCCCTCTTCAAAATCCTAAGATCTTCAAAAACCTCCCTATTCTTTTACCAAACTAAATTTTTTAATTTTGGATTTTAAAAAATCCTTATTGAAATGAAAACCCCCGTTGAATATCCTCATCCAAACACACTCTAAGAGCTAGTTGCATTTGATTAGAAATTTGATCAATTTTTTGGTTGATGGTGGAAAGTGATGGGGCTACGAAAGGAGGCTACGAAAATTTAATATCAAGCCAACAACAGCCATTATAAACCGGACGGCCGTGAAGAGAAGTCCTAGCCATCACAGCGCTGTGGTGTTGTTGAAAATGGATGAGAGCTTGAAAATCATTGGCCTCTGAAAGTATTGAAATCTTTTCCACCATTCCACATAATGAGAGAAAATCTGGTTTAGAACTTTGGTGGTGATAGATATAGGACATGAAAGACCTTAACCAAAAAGGTTCCATTAGACTCATTCATGGAGGGAGTAAGTCCAATGAAAACACCAATGATAGGAAATCAGATCAGAGGTAAGATGAGAAAAGAAATTAGACTGAAGTAAGGTGAGAGAAGCAAGAAAGAGGTGAGAAAACGTAGAGAATATTTGAGAGCTGAGATAATTCTTTCCTTGTTGTTCATTTCTGTTTTGCATTACGATATACTCCCTCAATTTCTTTTTAATTGTCCCTATTGTTCCTTTTTAATTGCCCCTTATATTTTCTTTCCATAAATACCCTTCTTGAAACATGAGTTTAATTAAAAGGTTAAACATGCATTTAATTAGAGAAAAACAATAATGATTAAAGGGCATTATAGGAAGATTAAGTGAAATTATAATAGAATTTAGGAAACTAATTGAAATTAACTACTTTTCTTAAAGAAATAAATCATTTAAAGGGGACAATTAAAAAAAATTGGAGGGAGTATATAGCTTAAGGAATTTAAACTAGACCTAATAATACAATACAATATGGGGTTGTATAAAGCCTACTATATATATGAAATTAAACCAAAACCTCCTAGATTGGGTATCTAGTTCTTGGGCCACTTGGCCCCTCTTTTGGGCATGGACATAACCTTGCACGTATCACATTACTCATCTTAAAGGTCCTGATGAATGCATATCAAATCAATCTATAGTCAAAATTAGTATAATAATTAGCACTTAATTATTAATCATATATATCATATCATATATATATATATTAAAACTGTAGATGTTGGACAAAAGGAAGGTCATTAATTATTGAGACATCCTCCTTCTGACAAGTGGCATGTATTAATTAAATTGATTGAATAATTACATCCTAATTATTATGTTTTAGATCCACAATTATCTCATCAACTAATTGATTAATTTCATTGTTAAATGCCAATTTCATTGATTTGATTTGAATATTTGATTGAATATATTCAAATCAAAATCAATTACAATTACAATTATTAATGAAAACTTTACATAATTATGTTTTATTCCTTCATACTACTACCATAAATCACTCTCAATCAAATTTCCAATTTCCATTTGATTTGTCTCAATCAAATTTAATTTCACATACATTTTACCTTAAATGGTGATTCTGTCATCTATATAAAGGCCCATAGTTTCAGCATTTTTCATCATTGTTCCACAATCTTTATTCAATTTTTTGTCTCCGTTATTTTACAAATTGTGTACAAGTTTCTTTCTACTTCTCCATCTCCTATTCTTCTTGACATATCTTTTGTTTTTTAATATCCAAGGTCTCTCATGTTTTTTAAATATTATTATTACTTTTTCTTATATATCATTCGTTATTTTTTTATTCATAATTATTTTAAATTTCTATATGCAATTTTGTTGGCCTTCTGTTATATAATACTATTAAGTTTTACAATTTTTTTGTTATGTTCTTTGATTTTGTACTCATTGATTTTTTTTGTTAGCTTTCATTCTGTTTAAATTTCTTTGATTATGTACGATCTTATATTATTTTAGTTTTTGTCAAAATTATTGACCAAATCATTGATTGAATAAATACTCAATAGAATAGTTAATAAGTTGTTGTATATTCATATTCTTTTTCTAAAGTTTTTTGTGTAATTCTTATTTTTCACTCTTATGTTCTTAAACTATGTACTAACGATTTTTTTTTTTACTTTGTGAGTTTTAATTTTCTTAAAAAACATTTATTTATTTATTGCTATTTTGTATAATAGTTGCTTATTTACCATATAAATATCATCAATAAATAAGAGCAAGTAATTAATTACAAAGCAAATCATTTATTTTTTTAATCAAATAGATTGATTACGTTTGATATTTTTTACTTATTGAATTATTCAATTTCAAGCATGATCATAGTCAATAATTACTGATTTGCTTTAATAGTTGCTTAATTTTCCTTTTTTGTTTAATGAAAATGAATCTTCTGTTTAAACTTAAAGATTTTAAATAACTAATTACGCTTTATTTCCTTTAAGGGAAGCAAATCATCTTTTTTTTTTAATCAAATAGATTGATTACGTTTGATATTTTTACTTATTGAATTATTTAATTTCAAGCATTATCATAGTCAATAATTACTTATTTGCTTTAATAGTTGCTTAATTTCCTTTTTATTTTAATGAAAATGAATCTTCTCTTTTTACTTAAAGATTTTTAATAAGTTGTAAGGTTAGTTGTATTCTTATTTGAACAATTAAAATGTTTGGTCTTATCTTAATGTTTTTGAGTTCGTGTGGCTTAATAATTTTTTTTTTCAATGGACTGTAAAGTGTAAATTAGAAGTACTTGAGGAAAATAATGAATCAATTAGTAACTAGAGTCCAAAAGGCACCGCCCCAAAAGCTAATGATTATTTAATTTTGCCACAAATAAATGAATCAATTAATATTATGTTACAAAAAAATAAATTGATTGAACATCCAAAATAAGTAAATGAATCAAGTTAGTCCTTAGTTAACTTTACCAATCAAAGTTATAATTGATGGATGATTATTTATTTTTTCCATAAATAAATAAATCAATTACTAATTATATTACCAAAAAATTGATTGAACATGCTAAATAAATAAATGAATCAAGTTAGTCGTTGATCAACTTTGTCAATTAAAGTTATAATTGATTGATGATTATTTGATTCTGTCATAAATAAATGAATCAATTAGTAATTATGTTAGAAAAAAATAGATTGATTGAACATACTAAATAAATTAGGGAATCAAATTAGTCGTTAATTAATTGCCAAAAAAATTAGTAATTAACTTTGCTAATCAAAGTTATAACTAATTGGTGATTATTACATTTTGCCATAAATAAATGAATCAATTAGTAATTATGTTAGCAAAAAATAAATTGATTCAACATGCTAAATAAATAAATGAACCAAGTTAGTCCTAAGTCAAAATTGCCAATCAAAGTTACTCCTATAATTTTGCCATAAATAAATAAATCATTTAGTAATTACGTTAGAAAAAAATAAATTGATTGAACATGCTAATTAAATAAATGAATCAAGTTAGTGATCGTTAGTTAATTTTTCCAATCAAAGTTGTAATTGATTGATAATTATTTAATTTTACCATAAATCGCTACAAAAAAATTAACATAAATAAAT
Source organism: Corchorus capsularis (assembly GCA_001974805.1). NCBI lineage: Eukaryota > Viridiplantae > Streptophyta > Magnoliopsida > Malvales > Malvaceae > Corchorus > Corchorus capsularis. Next base: position 73,798 of record AWWV01007326.1, read on the forward strand.
CAATTAGTAATTATGTTACCAAAAAAATAAATTATTGAACATGTCGTTAGTTAATTTTGTCAATCAAAGTTGTAATTGATTGATGATTATATAATTTTACCATAAAATCGCCACCAAAAAGATTACCATAAATAAATAAATCAATTAGTAATTATGTTACCAAAAAAATAAATTATTGAACATGTTGTTAATTAATTTTGCCAATCAAAGTTGTAATTGATTGATCATTATCTAATCAAAGTTGTAATTAGATAATCCAAACATTTTATTTTATATTGACACACGTCCTTTCAATAATTTTTGTCTTTTTTATCTTTTTTGGCCAGAATGTCTCTTTTATCTT
>AWWV01007327.1:0-29162 GCA_001974805.1 Corchorus capsularis
AAATGCAAAAACAGTGCAAGCAACATCAAAACCAGATAAAAAGCAAAGGCTATCAAACAAGCATGCACCCGGGCGTTGAAGATCTTTTAGAAGACCTCGTGTGCAGGGCTGTGCATGGGAGGAGTGGTGGAAATGGTAAAGAGATATAGCAAGGAAAGAAAACACAAGCATATTAGCATAGAAACTTCACACCAGGATGTATGTAAGAGAAGCAACACAAACATGAATGACATTTTTGCTATTGGCAGAATTGGAAGAGAGATTCAGGATCAATTCCTGGTCCCTAAGCACCAATTTAGCCTTAGGGATATGGCAAGCAACGAGTCACATCATATTCAGAAAATGCAAGCAAGTCAAGCATGTTTAGCAAGCAATACAGTATTCGTGCAGTTTCAGCACACCATCAGTAATTTTCACCTCAATGACATCATATGATTAGTCTAAGTCAAAAGTCACATGGCATTTAGACTTCAACACATTATAGCATGCACGGGCAATACTCCATTTCAGATTCATCGGGATTAAGGCGGAGCAGGAAACCACAGATAAATTACCCCAAAAGATTGCAAGTTCAACAAAATAAATGAATCATCAAGACTAACCCAAGGGTTCAAGACAGTTAAGATGATCAAACTAAACATAGCCCGTTCAAGGAAAATATCTCAAACACAAACAGAGCTAAGGCCTAAATGGCAACGAAAGGAATCAACAATAGGAACAAATCAGGGAGAGCCAATACTCAGGTGCAGGAAACAGGATCCAAAGGATAAATCACAAAAGGGTAATCAGGAACAAACATTCAAGGGTTCTAAACGATAGCACATAAAATAAGGAGAAGTTCAAAGCAAGTCAAAAATCATCAGAGCATAGAGTATTTCGCAAATAAAAAAAGGGGCGGGAAAGAAAGGATTGACGCTGGAGACCATTGCTGAGATGGTATGCCTCCATTGGTTCCCAAATAAACCTTGAATTGCCAAGTCAGCAAATATGCAAGTCTCCTTCAGGAAGAGGACAAGTGGAGATTAATAGGAAAAACAAAAGGATCAAGGCTGGACACAAAAAGACAGATTGGATGCACAACAGAATCAAATAAATTGAAAGAGGACTAAAGGCTAAATGACTCACCTAGAAACTCTGGATGCGGATTGGCCCCAATGGTCGCCAACTCAGCATTTTCTCACTCTCTCCCACCCAAGTGTTCAGGAAAAACCAGGGTGTTTTAAACAGAAATCCCGAAATGCAAGGCAGGAAAAAGTGAGAGGATTAGAACACCAATAGGTCACCCAAGCAAGAATCAATACCAAAATGCCAGTTCATCATCTCCCTCACAATTCACAAAAGACAAACATACAGAAGACAAAATGGGGAGGAGAATGAAATCAAATATTTGCTTGAATGAAGACCAAACAGAAGTAAAGGGATCATACAGTAAATAGGTCACTAGGCGTAAACCGCCTGGGAAGCAGTATACAAAAAAACCAGGGACGCAAAACCTGAAACCGGTGGAAAGGACGATGACTCATCCTTTCCAGCTGGCTAAAACACGCCAACCTTATCCTCCAAAAGGCCACCTGCACCAGATGAGGATGGAATTAGGTAATTTCAAGGGAAATAAGAAGAATCCAAAAAAAAGAGGACCGTCGATTAAGAGATTGTACCTCTCATTTTCTAGGTCTATAAATAAGCTTAGAATCGTCTTCAGTAAAAAGAAAAAAAGGAAAAAAAACTCTGCAGATATTTCTAGGGTTCATAGATCTAGATTTGGGGGTTTTTAGATTCAAAAGAAAAAAGGGTGAATTAAAGCCATAAATAGTCAAGGAATGAAGAAAGGAAAAGGATAATCGAAGATTTAGTGGGGTTCAACGATAGAAGCAGTGGATCTTTGGTGGTTGAATAGGTTCGGGTAGAGGAAGATTTGGGGTGATTTTCTGGGTTTTTCGAAAGATCAAGTCAAGAGTTGTGTTGAAAATGTCGAAAGGAGGCTGTGGATGAGGTTTTTAAGATTACCAGTGGTGAGAAGGCGCTCTGACACGGCGGAGGGATCGCTGACGGCTGAATCTAGGGTTCCAGGAACGGAGAAGATCGGGTCTTTTATAGCTCGTACGGATCAAAGACTAAACGGCGCCGTGTTCAGGTAAAATTCTAAACCCTAGTTCAATTTGGTCCTATACAGTAGGTTCAAGTTATGTTTGGTTTGATTAAGTCCGGAAATTTGTAAGAATTCGCATGTAGGTCCCTAATGATGGAAATTAAGTCAATTGAACCCCAATTTAGAGTTTTAATAAGAATTTAGTAACTCGCTTTGTTAATTATGTAGGAAAGTTAATAAATTTGTGGAAAAATTATGTTATAACATGCATTTTAAATTCCATAAATGTTGTTGATCTCATATTCATTTGAGAAAAGAAATTGATACCGATGATGGAATAAATGGGTAGAATGTGACAATGCTTGTCCATTTTAACCTTAATTTCCTAGGCTTGGGATATTAATTTGGGGGTCTTACCAGCCAAGTGGAAGGTGCCCAAATAATACCCTTCGTATAAATATTTGGGTAAATGTGATTAAACTGGAACACATGCATCATGTGCATAATTAGAGCCTTAATCTTAAGAAAAGTAAATCTTAATAAGCAAGCCATAATTCAGTAGAATGAGGGGACATAAAAGAAATTAAGAGAAGTGAATATTAATTCATGGTAATTAAGAAAAGCAAGTAAGTTCAAAGACTTAATTTCACAAGAATTAAGTAAAATTAGCAAAGACTTAATTTCACAAGAATTAAGTAAATTATCAAAGACTTAATTTCACAAGAATTAAGTAAAATTAGGTAAAATTAGCAAAGACTTATTTCACAAGAATTAAGTAAAATCAGCAAAGATTCAATCCAAAGATGATCAAGTAGGACCATACAAGGGGCTTAATTTCAAGGAAATTAGGCACTGAAAGAAGACTGACAAAAGACTAGAAAGTTAGACTGAAATCAGACTGAAATTAGACTAAAATTAGACTGAAAAAAGACTGATATTAGACTGAAATTGGACTGATAAAAGACTAGCTTAATTTCAAGGAAATTGAGTAAAGAAGACTGGCTTAATTGCAAGGAAATTAAGTAAAACAAGATTGGCTTAGTTTCAGGGAAACTAGGTAAAGAAAAGACTAGCTTAATTTCAAGAAAATTAAGTAAACAAGACTGGCTTAGTTTCACGGAAACTAGGTAAAGAAAAGACTAGCTTAATTTCAAGGAAATTAGGTGAAGATAAGACTGGCTTAATTTCAAGGAAATTAAGTAAAAAGACATAGGCTTAATTTCAGAAAAGGAAATTAAGTAGAGTCAATAAAAGACTTAATTCAAGGTAATTAAGTAGAGTCAATAAAAGACTTAATTCAGGGTAATTAAGTGAAGTCAATAAAGAACTTAATCTAAAAAGAGATTAAGTAAAACAATAAAAGGACTTGATTTATAAAAATTGAGTGAATAAAGGGAAGGAAATAATGAATTGGCTTAATCTAAATAAATTAAGTCAAAATAAAGGCAATAGTAAATTGGCCCAATCCGGACAATTGAGTAAAGAAAACGAGTAAAAATTTGGCATAAAACGATGAACTAATTAAGGCAAAGCATAAAAGTTAGGCATGAAAAGACTTAGGCTTAAAAGGAATTAACCAATTATAGAAACCCGAAGTCAGTTCTAGACCAGTCAGTGCCGTTGTTTCGACGGGCGTCGTGGGGATGCTAATCCTTCCCCACGCGTACCCGACTCCCGGACCTTAGACTCTGGTTAAGCAGATTGTATTAAGTTTAGTATTACTTAATTAGGTTAATATTAGATTTAATAATTGGATAGGTGGCTAATCACACCTAGTAAAAAAGATTAGTGGCGACTCCCCGTAAGAAGCATCTTTAGCACTTTCGCCCCTGGTCGCAAACGTTGCGACAAGGGCTTAAAGATTACTTAAGAACAAAGCATTAAGAACAATTTCCACACATGCATAACAAGTATAACCAAACCCATAGTTTTTCAACCATAAGCTTTACCAATCCCATTGGATGTTTCTTAGACTAACTCCAATTTGTTACTATAATCAAACTTGAGGTTTTAGCTCGTAAGCTTGATTTAACTATAGATCTATCAAGATCATAAAATAAAACAGAGATTTAGCAAACTATCAATCTAGAACAAATATCAAATTATAAGCATGCAAATCTCACCATAATCAATTGATTAGATTCACCAAAGGATAAGAAGTATCAAGGATGTAGCTACTCATGGACAAATCCATGAGAGGAATAAGAAAACTTACAAAACTTGAAGGTTGAAATCCTCCCCTGGAATAACCTAGGGTTGCCGCCCCTCTCTATGCAAAGAGAGGGTGTGGCACCCTTAGTCTAAAACTAGAGAAAAAAACTAGAATAATTTCTAAGAAAAAGATGAAAGAGAATTGTATGTGATTGGGTTACATAAGGTGGCTATTTATAGTGGAGAAATGACCTAAAGACTCATATTAGACTTAGGAAAGGATTCTATGACTCCAAGTTGAATTAAAAGTCTTCCTAGAGCAAAATCCTAGTCAAAATAGGATCCTGAAATTTTCTGGAATCGTGCAGGAACTTCGACGTCAAATTCTCACATGAAGATGGCCGAATTGGGCTTCGGTCTTCAAACGAAAGTTATAGATCTCGGAATTAGCTTTCCAATGGCTACTTACGGGCCTAAAAAGGATATCTGAGCAGAAAGTTATGACCTTTTTACCGAGACTGCGCTGATTCCTACTCCAAATAGGACTAGTTGCGGGAAATTACGATATTTGGATATTTCCTTGGATATATGAGACACAAACTGGGATTTTAACTCCAATTGTGGGCTTATATGGGCTGAGTATTATCCCATATAAAATATCCAAAATTCCATAACTTCCGGGCTTCTTCAGGGCTTGTTTTCAATCCTTTGCAATTAAACTCCAATCTTCAATTCTTGCTTCTTGAAATAATTCTTCAATAGTCTTCAAATCTTCAAAATATCTTCAAGAAATCTTCAAACACGAACTTCGAATCTCCAAATCTTTACTCCAAATTGCTAAGTCCATATTTGTGCAAAAAGTCATCAATTTAGTTCCAAAAAGTAACAAGTTTCCACTTTTCTTCTCTTCAAGACCTAAAAACACGAATACTAGTAAAATATGGTTAAATTCCACATAAAAATAGCAAAAAGCATGGAAAAATGATCATAAAAATAGGGTCTATTTTGGCTCGATCATAATTTCCCCCACACTAAACCTTTGCTAGTCCCTAGCAAACTAATGCATAAAACTATGAAAAAATTAAAACTTAACTAACGCAATTAAAGATTCCACTTTCGTAGATGTACGACGGCACTTAGCACGTGACGCAAGCCATTTAAACCTGAGACTGATAGAGGTACTCAGGAGGTGTTTTGTCACCTAAGGGTTTACTTAACTAGGACGATACCCACAAACATGTTTAAAACTGACTCAATAGACTCATGGGTTAGTGATAAACTATAAACATACATTGGTTCAAAGGCTTTAAAAACCATTTTCGAAAAATCAATTTTGAATGCATACATATATCAAGGATTAAAGTAATCATGAAATCAGAATAACAAAGAATAATAAGAGCACTTAATTCAAAAGATCAAGAAATGGCAAGCATCTTTATTCTTAAGTAGCCATAATTAAAGTAGTTCTAATCACTCATCATTCATCACATCCTATAATTACTTCTTCCTATAAGCTTATGTCTTCATCTTTATCTCCATTACTCAAAGGATTGCATATCATGAATACAAATCAAGAGTTTCGCATGGGTTATAATGATTTTAAAAGGGTAATTAGATTTTTAGAAAAGTGAGATTACTAACCTCGAAGTGTTCATGATTAGGGGTTACTAACGCCCTTTATTTTATTTTGAGGCTACTAGCACTCTAGAGGGACAATATTTCTGCCGATCCATGCCTCTTATCCTCTTCCCAAGGGTTACTAACTTCTTTTGTTTAAAGAGAAGAGTGACAACAATGGATTGTTTTTTTCTTTAAAGGCAGAAGATATCTCTACTCCTCTTGCATGAAAACACTTCTATTTAAGAAAAAGATTTTTTTAACTACCCTTTTTTATATAGATAGTCCCCCACACTTATTCTTGACATATCCATAACATACTTTCATAATTGTAATTTCAACAAAAATTAAACATAAGTTCTAGAAATAGACAATCATAGAAGCAATAAACAATAAGCTTTTATCACATACTCTAATTATACCTAATTCTAAGAAATAAGATATCATGCTATAAATCAATTAATGAATCAAACATTCTTAAAAATTCTAAGCATTCTTCAAACAAAATCAAATCAATCAATTAATATATGCATGAAAAATTCAAAATTCTTTCAAAATTTTCGAAAAATTTCATGGATTTCTATGCATGTAGACTCTTTATTAGACTCTCTCCCCCACACTTAAAAGACACATTGTCCTCAATGTGTGAACTTAAGCACATGTGTGTTAAGTGTGTTTTTAAAATTAAATGAATGTGCTAATAAAAGACTTGACTCACAAAAAAAGTGTGCACCCAATCAAGCAAATCAAGCAAATCAAGCAATTCAAGGCATCAATGATAGCGTTCATAGCATATGAGTCATATTTCAGATCCAAAGCATAGAAAACATAGAAAAGAAATTCAAACAACTAATTCAAATCAAGGAATAACCAATCAATCAAAGCAATAATCATTTAAAACAAAGCAATGCAAAGAAAAAGTGAAAGATAGAGTTAAAGAAAACTTCTCTATTTTGGAATCGGGGTATGTGGCACGGGGCTGATGCATAGGTGACCGGTGGTGGCATGGTGATGGCCGGTGGTTGCACGGTGATTGGCCGGTAGTGGCACGGTTGTGGTTGGGCATGGCACACAGATGGCCGATCCCAGCCAGGCCTGATGCTCGGATAGCCGGGCCATAGCCAGGTATGGTTCGCAGGTAGCCAGGCCATGGCCGACCTAACATGCTTGTGCAGCGCGGGCATGGCCGGCCATGGCCAGGCAATATGAGCGGGCGGAGCAGAGCTGGCCGGTCCTGACCGGGCATGAGGCGCGGATAGTGCCCGGGTGTGGCCTAGCAGTGGCGCGCGGCTTGTGCGGATAAAGCTAGGAGTGGCGTGCAAGATGGCGCGGAGCTGGCTGGTCTTGGCCAGGGAGATGCGTGGACTTGCTGCGGGCATGCCCGGTATTGGCCAGTTGTCACGCACGGATTGCCAGGCTACAGCCGACCTAGCATGCTTGTGTGGCTCGATCATGGCCTTTGCCTTACTCCTTTGGTGCATTGGCTTCCATCTTTTGCTCCTCTCTTTGGTCCTTCATTCATTTTCCTTTTAGCATGTGAGATCCAATTGTTTGACTTGTTTCCTTAATTTGAAATCCTACCAAGAAAAAGAAAAACAAAACTAAAAAGAAAATTAAAATGTTAGTATATTCTTGGGTTGCCTCTCAAGCAGCGCCTTTCTTTAATGTCTTTGGCTAGACTTTTCTTCCTTTCCTTTTGTTAGGGTGGATCATACCATTTCAGAGCATAAAGCAAATATGATGAAATTGGAAGAATTTGAGCACAAAAATATGAAAGAGAAAATAAGAGATAAGGAAAGAAATCACCAATTTTGTTGATGGGGACTCCATGAATAGCTAGGGGTGATAATGTCATCTTTGTTGTCGTGAGAGGTTGATGCAATGGATGCTTTCGGCATTGATTAGCATTGTTCTCTTCTCGCCTTTGGAAAGTGTCCTTGTGTTGGCAAATCTTCTTGTCTTCCAAAAAGAATTGAGCCATGGGTATCCATTCTTCATGTTTGATTTCTCCATAATATTTTGGCTCAAGAAACTTGTTGATTCCCAAGAAATCTTGATATTCTTGTTCCAAAAATTGGTTATGAACAAAATCTCGCACACTTGATTCTTTCAGCTTAGGGTGTCCATGTTGCTCATCATCCGGTGGCTTGTCTTTGGGTTTGGCAAGTCTAGGAGGAGAAGGTAGAGGGTTATCTATCTTGATATCTTCTTTCGGTGCTTCTGGTTCTTGTTGCACAATCTTGGAAACCTCCTTTGGTAGAGCAGGGACAAGGACTTTGCATGGCTTATCATCGTCTTCTTTGAAGAAAAATTGAAAGGAATCTTGCAAATCAAGTTCATACGATTCCAAATCATTAATTGTTTTACTTGATGCTCCTTCAACTTCCTTCACGATTGACTCTTGATGTCTTCGTATAGTCTCTACCAAATCAACTGGCTTCCATTGTTCCTTGGGAACTTCTTGGGTTGCAGCAATTAAAGGGATATTTACCTCCCTCTTTTGAAGTGTATCAGATTGGTTTTATTCACTGCATGTCTTCCTTTGTGGCGCAAACTTTTGAGGAAACGGTGGTGGACGTTGAATGGCCTCCATCTCTTTAAGCCATCCAGATCTTAACCGAGGTCGAGAAGCTTTTGGTGATGAAGTTGGTTGTTCCTTCTTGCCTTCGGCTGAAATCTCCTCATCTCCTTGCACTGGCGCATCAGATACAGCAGTTGGCGGCATCGTAGGGACAACAGGTGCTGAGGGTGGTGTTGAAGGTGAGATAGGCGCAAGTGGGGACGAAATATCAGGCAATTCCATCTTTTGAACATACCACTGTTGAGTTTCTTCGATTGCATTGATTCCATGGCCTTGTATGTTTCCTCTCATATGTTTTTGCGGTGCATATGAGGGCATTTGGGTAGAAGCTCGTGACTGAATATTTATGAAGTCGGCAAAGATCTTTGCTAATGAGGATATGGTGCGATTAGTTTGATCTACAAACTCCTTCAACTCCTTGCGGATTTCTGATATCTCTGACTCCTTTGTTGTGTCGGCTTCATTGGTTGTGCTGAATTGGTGAATGTTTTCAGTCTTGGTGTTGAGCAGCTTCCTTGCTTCTTCGGGGGTTTTGAGTGTAAAACTCCCTCCACTAGCAGAATCAATGTTCATTCGATCTTCACACATTAATCCATCATAGAAATTCTGGATCAAAAGTGCTTCACTTAGGTTGTGGTAAGGGCAGCTTGCACAGATCTCGTTGTATCTTCCAGTATTGGTGCCACTTCTCATCATGTAGTTGTTGACAAGTAATGATTTTCTTTCTGACATCTGCACGCTTTGTTTCAGGGAAATACTTGTTCAAAAACGCTGTCTCCATCCCCTTCCAAGAATTTATGGATTTTGGTGGCAGACTTAGGAACCAGCTCTTGCCTTTTCCTTCTAATGTTAAAGGAAAAGTTCGAAGCTTGGCGTCTTCTTCAGGTATCCTAGTATGTGCAGCACACTTGATGAAGAAACTTTGTAGATGCTCATAAGGGTTTTCATGAGATTCTCCTTGGAAAAATTGGCAACATGCTGAGCACTTCAGAATTCAGTTTGTATGACTTATCCAAATCTGGATAATCAATACAGAGGGACGGCACTTCACAATTGAAATTTAGCTCCCTTAACGTATGTGATTGCTCCATTGGATCTTTTCTAGAAAAACAAAAACTCAAAAGAAAAAAAAATTAGTAGTAAAAGTTGTTAAACAAAAATTAAAATTAAAAACAGAAAATAAAGGAAAATATTTTTTTTTCAGAAAACGTTTTTTTTATAACGGAAACCCTAATTTTTTTTTTGAAAAACGCAAATTTTTTTTTAGAAAAACGCAAAATTTTTTTTTTTTTAGAGTAGATTAATTCTTGGATCTATTCTTACTTCCCTTCCCCGGCAACGGCGCCAAAATTAAGATCGTGTCGTCAATGACCATAAAATAATCCCCACAAAACCTAACTAAAGTAGATAGGGCAAGTAGGGGTCGAATCCCACAGAGAAGGGTAGTAAACTTTATCCCAAGAGTAAATCTTTTCTAGAGATTACTTTTAAAACAGAAAACAGGGGATTAAACAGATTGATTAAAAAGAAAGCAATTAAACTAAAAACTAAGCAAAATAAATTAAATCTAAAACTATAGCAAATTAAGAAAGCAGACAATAATTAAAAAGTATACTTCTTCTCCAGTGGTAGAAATCAATCAAATTAACTATGGATCCTTCATTTAAAAGATGAATTTAATGTTTTATTCTCGATGACAACTGGTCTAGGGAAACCGTAACATGTATATTAGATAAAAGGTCTCTTTTCCAGCTTAATTTATCCCTTTTATTCCTTCGGCAATCGATTACCTTTTTAGGGCTTAAAGATTACTTAAGAACAAAGCATTAAGAACAATTTCCACACATGCATAACAAGTATAACCAAACCCATAGTTTTTCAACCATAAGCTTTACCAATCCCACTGGATGTTTCTTAGACTGACTCCAATTTGTTACTATAATCAAACTTGAGGTTTTAGCTCGTAAGCTTGATTTAACTATAGATCTATCAAGATCATAAAATAAAACAGAGATTTAGCAAACTATCAATCTAGAACAAATATCAAATTATAAGCACACAAATCTCACCATAATCAATTGATTAGATTCACCAAAGGATAAGAAGTATCAAGGATTTAGCTACTCATGGACAAATCCATGAGAGGCATAAGAAAACTTACAAAACTTGAAGGTTGAAATCCTCCCCTTGAATAACCTAGGGTTGCCGCCCCTCTCTATGCAAAGAGAGGGTGCGGCACCCTTAGCCTAAAACTAGAGAAAAAACTAGAATAATTTCTCAGAAAAAGATGAAAGAGAATTGTATGTGATTGGGTTACCTAAGGTGGCTATTTATAGTGGAGAAATGTCCTAAAGACTCCTATTAGACTTAGGAAAGGACTCTAGGACGTTCTAGGGGCTGACTTGGTCTCCAAGTTGGATTAAAAGTCTTCCTAGAGCAAAATCCTAGTCAAAAAAGGATCCTGGAATTTTCTGGAATGGTGCAGGAACTTCAATGTCAAATTCGGACTTGAAGATGGCCGAATTGGGCTTCGGTCTTCAAATTAAAGTTGTAGATCTCGGAATTATCTTTCCAACAGCTACTCACAGGCCTAAAACGGACTTCTGAGCAGAAAGTTATGGCCTTTTTACCGAGACTGCGCTGATTCCTACTCCAAATAGGACTAGTTGCGGGAAATTACGAGATTTGGATATTTCCTTGGATATATGAGACACAAATTGAGATTTTAACTCCAATTGTGGGCTTATATGGGTCGAGTATTATCCCATATAAAATATCCAAAATTTCATAGCTTCCGGGCTTCTTCAGAGCTTGTCTTCAATCCTTTGCAATTAAGCTTCAATCTTCAATTCTTGCTTCTTGAAATAATTCTTCAATAGTCTTCAAATCTTCAAAATATCTTCAAGAAATTTTCAAACACGAACTTCGAATCTCCAAATCTTTACTCCAAATTGCAAAGTCCATATTTGTGCAAAAAGTCATCAATTTAGTTCCAAAAAGAGTGAAAAACAACAAGTTTCCACTTTTCTTCTCTTCAAGACCTAAAAACACAAATACTAGTAAAATATGGTTAAATTCCACATAAAAATAGCAAAAAGCATGGAAAAATGATCATAAAAATAGGGTCTATTTTGGCTCGATCACTCACTTCCGAAAAAACTGAGATTTTTATGTCTTCTTTTTTCATTCCCCTTTCTTTCTCTTCGCTTGTCTTAGAGATTTAGAACTTCTGAATTAAACCATTTATTTATCATTGAGCTCGAAACTTTACCACTGAGCTCTACTCTCCCTCTCCCTTAAAGTCCATCCTTCAGTTTTCAAGAAGGATCGCAAAGCCCTAAAATTTGTGTTTGAAACCCTAGAAAAATTGAAAGCTATCTTCTTCTTTTTTTCTCGAATTCACTCTCTGGAAACATTTCCATACTGAGGAAGGTAAAATAAAGGTATTTAAAGAGTTTCTTAACCCTAAAATCTTAACTACCCTCTCTTTTTATCCAACGATGGTGAGTTTTTGTTATTTATTCATCAATTTTTTATTTTCTTTTTTGGCAAGGACGTTCGGTAATTCATTTCCCCTCTCTTCGTTTTCATTTTTATCTTTGCTCTACTGGTGGATTGCAAATATTTTTTTTATTTGCAGTTTTCATGATTCATGTCCTGCCGTATAAAAAAGCTTTCTTAAAAGAAGATTCAAATTGGTCTTCAGGTTGCAAGGGGATGTGTCACGGGCTTGCTTTATTATAAATAATATTAGTAGTTTAATTTCCTGTTGTTTTTTGGTGTTTATTTATGTAAGGGAAAAAGGAAAAAATAGGACAGCTTTTTTAGTGTTGCCAGCTGGCTTCTCTTGGCTAGGAGTGGGATATACAAAAGATGCTTTCACAATGTAATCCTTATCTTTTTGCCATATGAATGAAATTAGAATTCCCTCTGTCTTATCCCTTTCTTAGCTGTCTGCTCTCTCTATTCTGCTTCTTTCTGATCTAATGTTTCCAAAGTTATTTTTTCCCGTTACATCTTGGTATCAGAGCCTCGTTCCTGGCCAACAAAATGACCTCAAGCAGTTTACCTTCTATCCCAGAAATCGGCGATGCCGTAGACATTGAGAACTTGGTGAAAACCCAAGTAGCGGGGATGAAATCAGCTCTCATGGATGACATCCGTGACCTTTTCAACCAATTTGCAGTGCGTGATGACATGGCTCGCGAGAAGTTACCCACTGAGACACCAGCCAACTCAAAACAAAATACCGAAACAACGACTAGTCCACAATACAACACCAAACCACCATTTTACGCCTATACACCACCGCCCTGGAACTCACCAATGCCTCAAAATCCTTACCAATACCAACCCCCTTTGGCCTCCACACATCGGGCAAGCCTCAAACAACCCCCAGTCGTCTGACACCCAAAATAAAAACTACCCTCCACCGTACAACACGCCATGGTTGGCTGCCGCCACTGTGCCACGGTGGCAAGATACATCACAACAAACCCAACCCTATTACCATCCAAGATACCGCATGGACTTTCCTAAGTTCAACGGAGATGACTTTAAATCCTGGCTCTCCAAGTTTGAGCAATATCTAGAAATGGAGTGTGTTCCAGATGAGTATAAACCCAAAGTGGCAATATGATGGGGAGTAGAGAAGGAGGGGAAGACAAAGAAGACCCACCATCTGAATATCATGTGGAGGAATTGGTTAAGCCTAGTGACTCTAATGAACAGTTTTCTGAAGTGACATCTTCTTCTGAGCAGCCTATAATTTCCATGCATGCAATTTATGGAACGACTGGCTTCCAAACCATGAGGGTTTGCTGCAGGATCAAGCATCACAAGCTAATTATCTTGGTTGACTCAGGCAGCACCCGTAACTTCATTGATGGGAATGCTACCAAGGCCGTGGGATTGAAAGTCGACTCTAGGTCCAAAACTGAAGTCACCATAGCTGATGGCACCCTCGTAGTGACTTGGGGATCTTGCCAGAATTTAACTTGGCATATGTAAGGTATGGACTTCACTTCTGATTTTATGGTGTTACCCCTAAAAGGTTGTGATGTTGTTTTGGGCATACAATGGCTGATTACTCTAGGCCCACAGTCTGGGATTTTTCTGTTTTAACTATGCATTTCCAGCATAACGGTGAATGGAAGTTACTACAAGGTTTGGTCCTTGGCCATCTGCAATTAAGCCAAACTAAGCAAACTTTGAAGCAGCTTAATTCTATGATGGTCAGTAACAGGCATCAACCCTGCACATTGATGTTGGCCGAGTGTTCTCAATCACAGCTGAAGTTAAGTGCCCCTGATAAGGTTGTTATGGATTTGCAGCAGCTACTAGATAAGTATTCTGGGATCTTTGAAGAACCTAGGGGCTTGCCACCCCACAGACCTCAAGATCATAGGATTCCACTTAAAGATGAATCCAAAACAGTAAAAATTAGGCCTTATAGACATCCAAATATCCAGAAGAATGAGATAGAAAAGATGGTGAAGGAAATGTTGGAGTCTGGTGTTATTAGGCACAGCAGTAGCTCATTTGCATCCGCTATAGTCATGGTTAAGAAGAAGAACGGGTCCTGGAGGATGTGTGTGGATTACCGTCAGCTAAACCAGTTAACCATTAAAGACAAATTCCCTATTCCACTAATTGAAGAGTTACTCGATGAGCTCATCGGTGCAAAATTTTTCACCAAGTTAGATTTGAGGTTTGGTTACTATCAAGTTAGAATGCATACAGAAGACGTTCACAAAACAACCTTCAAGACACATGAAGGCCACTATGAGTTCCTTGTAATGCCCTTTGGGCTTACTAATGCACCCTCCACCTTCCAAAGCATTATGAATGCTCTCTTCAAGCCTTACCTCAGAAGGTTTGTTTTAGTTTTTTTTGACGATATTTTGATATATTCATCTAATTGGGAACAACATCTAGACCACTTGGAGTAGGTATTTGAAGTATTGCAGCTTAACAAACTCTACCTTAAGAAGAGTAATTAGTGTGTCTTTGCAACCACTAAAGTGGAATACCTAGGACACATCATATCTCACCAGGGTTTTTCCATGGACAATAGCAAGGTTAAATGTGTGTTAAGGAACTAAGGGGCTTCCTTGGCTTGACAGGCTACTATAGAAGGTTTGTTAAGGCTTATGGAGAGATTGCCAAGCCTCTTACTGAGCTATTGAAGAAGGATGCATTTACTTGGAATGAAACGGCGCAGCAAGCTTTCGAACAACTTAAAATTGCAGTCTAATCAGCCCTAGTGTTAGCTTTACCAGATTTCAACCAATCATTTGTGCTAGAAACCGATGCTTCAGGAGTTGGAGTGGGGGCTGTATTGAGTCAGAATGGCAGACCTCTAGCATTCTTTAGCAAGGCACATGGGCCAAAACACTTGACTCTCTTTGTTTACGAGAAAGAAATGTTGGCGGTGTTGATGGCAGTAAAAAAATGGAACTCCTACCTCTTCAGGAGACACTTTACTATAAAGACTAACCACCAAAGCTTGAAATTCCTTTCCAATCAACAAGCCACCACCCCTGCACAGCAGCTATGGGTCACTAAGATGATGAGCTATGATTATAGTGTGGTGTACAGGAAGGGATCATCTAATATGGTGGCAGATGTCTTGTCAAGAAAACCTGTGCCTCCAGCAAGTTTGATGGCTATTTCTTCAGCTAAAACTGAACTTTGGGACAAAATCCAAGCTTCATGGGAGAAGGATGAGCGGTTGCAGAAAATCATTCAGAACCTACGGGGGGGAGTGTTTTCTAATTCCAAATATACGTGGACTAGGGGGCAATTGCACAGAAAGGGTAAACTGGTAGTGGGAAATGATAAAGAATTGAAGAAGGAATTGCTACTATATTTCCACAGTAGTCCCTTTGGAGGTCATGCAGGAAACCAAGCTACTCTTAGTAGGATTTCTTCAGTTCTGTATTGGAAGGGCATGAGAAAAGATGTAAGAAATATGGTTAAAGAATGCTCTATCTGTCAAAGGCACAAGAGTGAACATGCAGCCCCTCCAGGCCTTTTACAACCATTACCTATCCCAACTAAAATATGGGAGGATATATCAATGGACTTTATTGAAGGGCTACCAAAGTCTGGAGGTAAAGATTCTATACTTGTAGTGGTAGATCGCTTGAGCAAATATGCCCATTTTATACCCCTTGCGCACCCTTATACTGCTATAGATGTAGCTCAAGCTTTTATGAATCAAATTTTTAAGCTGCATGGTATGCCTGCTACAATAGTATGTGATAGAGACAAGATATTTCTTAGTACTTTCTGGAAATAATTGCTTAAAAAACAAGATGTTAAGTTGGAAACTTCTACTGCCTATCACCCACAAACTGATGGGCAAACAGAGGTAGTAAACAAGAGTCTTGAATCTTACTTGAGGTGTATGATCAGTGAAAAGCCTAAAGAATGGAGCTTCTGGTTGCCACTTGCTGAATGGTGGTATAACACCAACTACCACTCTTCTCTAAACTCTACACCATATGAAGTAGTATATGGGCAAAAGCCCCCTCTTCATCAACCTTACCTAGCTGGATCATCTTTTGTGGAGACGGTGGACAGAAGCTTAAGTGCAAGGGAGGCAGCCCTGAATGTATGCAAATTCTATTTGTCCAGAGCTCAAAATAGGATGAAACAGATGGCTGATAGAAGGAGAACAGAACGGGAGTTCCAGGTTGGGGAATGGGTCTATGTCAAGCTCCAGCCATATAGGCAGCAAACAGTTGCTAACAGGAGCTGCTTAAAACTGTCTGCCAAATACTTTGGCCCTTACCAGATAACCAAGAAAGTAGGTAAGGTGGCATAGCAGTTGCAGCTACCCTCAACAGCCAAAATACATTCCACCTTCCATGTTTCACAGCTTAAAAAACATGAAGGGGAGTTACCTAAAGCAGTATCTGAGTTGCCTATGTTGAGTGGTGATGGGACTTTGATCAAGGAACCAATTAGCATTGTCTATAGAAGGATGGTAAAGAGGAACAATGCTACAGTCACTGAAGTTTTAGTTAATTGGTCCAACAGTTTCCCTGAAGATGCAACTTGGGAAGTGTGGTCAGAGTTACAGGCCAAATATCCAGATTTTAATCCTTGAGGTCAAGGATCCTTTTGATGGGAGATGGTGTTGTCACGGGTTTGCTTTATTATAAATAATATTAGTAGTTTAATTTCCTGTTGTTTTTTGGTGTTTATTTATGTAAGGGAAAAAGGAAAAAATAGGACAGCTTTTTTAGTGTTGCCAGCTGGCTTCTCTTGGCTGGGAGTGGGATATACAAAAGATGCTTTCACAATGTAATCCTTATCTTTTTGCCATATGAATGAAATTAGAATTTCCTCTGTCTTATCCCTTTCTTAGCTCTCTGTTCTCTCTATTTTGCTTCTTTCTGATCTAATCTTTCCAAAGTTATTTTTTCCTGTTACAGGATGAAGCAAAGATCAACGCATGGGAGAATTTGCAGAGAGCAAAGCAAGGTTATTTTTATGTAATTTTAATATTTAATATTTTTCTATTTGAGCTCACAATATATATTTCTTATGTAAGAATCGTTCATTATTGTAGAGCTTTCAAATTTTATTTATCATGATCTTACTTTGTTTTTGTCTAATTTTTTCAAATTCATGTGCCTCAATTTATAACGCAACTGCAATCTTTGTCTATTCTATAAGTAATTACTTGGAAATTGGAATTTAGACTTGAAAACTACATATCTGAATGAGTAAAAAGTGTTTCTTCTGTCTTTGCAGCAAGTTGGAAGGAAAAGCACTTAATGGTTCAATTCCCGCAGGACTCATTGACAGGATAAACAAGGGTTTGCTACAATTAAAGTATGCTTTCCTTACCATGATTATGATTTTGAATATCAACTTTTTTTTCTATGTTCCTAATTTGGAAGAAATTCCAAGAAAATAGGATTATTTTTTTAACAAAATGATGGCATCATGATCAGATCTTTAGAGGATGACTTCAAGGTGGTTAGTGGAATAACGTGAGATTTAGAACATGGCCCTTTTATGTATTTTGATAGAAACCAAGGCATTTAGAAAATGGTCCTTTCATCATAGGTAAGATTAGAGACACCCACGGGAACAAATAAATTTTTTTTATTCAAGACATGGACCAAACAGAAGGTATATGCATATGCATATGGGGATTTTTGTATTCTTTGTCCTAAAGCTTTCTTTAGTTGCTATGATTATTTGATTTTGTCTGATGAGGATTAATAGGCTTTTCTCTTCCCTTTTTATGTAGGAGATTGGTGGTTTGAGGTCATTGATGGTTGAATGCCCGGATGACAAGGACATGCTTGATATGGCGACTGAGTATTTGGGTCAGGCTTTGGAAGAAAAGAAGAGGCTGCAGAACTTGCTGCTCAAATCATTACTTCCGAGGGATGATGCCGATGAGAGGGACTGCATTTTGGAAGTGAGAGCAGGTAACACGTTTGTGTTAACATGAGTCAATGAATGTGGGTTGTCATTGTTTTTGACATTATTTCTCCCTCCTTTAGTCCCACTTTTTAGTAAGGAAGTTGACAAAAAGTTTGATTAGGAACTGGTGGGGAGGAAGCTTCTTTGTTTGCAATGGATGTCTTTAAAATGTAAGTCTGTATAACATGGTCTATAATTATTTTATAGATCCTAAACAAACCCAAAACATTATTTTACTAAATAAAAATTAAAATGGTGCCCATTTTCCAGAAAAAGACAATAACCCTGTGGGTTCTCATTTGTCTTCATTTTTCTAAAGATAAACTTCTTTGTAGGATTAATAAAAGTAAACAATTACTAATTTTTCCACATGGGGATCAATTCAACTTTTGTTAGTGCAATGACAAGGACATTGATATTTAATAAAGTAATATAGTTGACTTTTTTATTCATCTTTATTATATATAATATATATAAATAATTGAATTGAACTAAGTGCACTGAACACATATATTCTGTTCTTTGTAGTAACATATAATACTCTAATATACTATATATCCAAACGTGTCTTTCTACAAGTTATGTCTTCGTGTAGCTTGTGGGAATTTATGAATTTATGAATTTTTGTTGATGAATTTATGAATTATTTATGTGTATGGAAGATTCACTTTAGTGAGAAAGCTCTTAACTTTTTTTTGACACTTGTTGGGAAACGATGGAATGTGAATTATTTTCCTGATTTTGGTGTAGAAAGAATCTGATGATGATGAGCCTCCCAACACATCAATTGGGTCCACAATGCGCCTGAAAACACAACTTAAGAATACATAAGGTAATTTGTTAATTTTTAAAATATATGTAATTGTTTTGCTGAGTTAATTGAGTTATATATCTTGTTGCTGAGTCAAAACACAAATTCATTTGTGCATGTAGATGTATGACAGGATTTTAACTTGTATGAACCTTTTACAAGGTAAAGGCTGATAACTATTTTGTTTCTAACTGGATTTACTACTCTTACTTCCTGAAAATTAATTGTGTTTCTTTCTTGTGAGTTCAGGAGCCTTCATTCACAGCCAGGGTTAATTACCAAACTGAAGCAAACTATTTGAAGTCATTACCTGGTTATCCTGTGGAGTAGGTAATGCTTGTAATTAAGTTGCTTTATCTCAAGCTCTAAGTAGACACTTTCAAGATCTGCTTTTGATTTCTTATTTTAGATTTAATATCTTTCTTTACCTTTAGATGTGCAAGAAAATATGGTAATCCTGCTTCTTCATTTTACACTTTATTATAATTCTTGAGAAATGCTCATTTAAATATTTTTATAATAAGATTGTGTGTGATTTGTAACAGATTGTCTATGATTCTATAAATTTCATGGTTACAAAGATGAAAGCCACCATCTTATGAGTGCTCTTGCTTGCAAGCCTTCTTTGGAATTTGACTAGACAGTGTTAGGTAGGAAACAACAAGTGTGAAAATCAGCCCCGACAAGATCAAGAAGCTGAACAATCTTAGCTCCACCAAAGCCACCAAACTACTTTAGATTTTTTTTTTTTTATAATTGAGTGAATTATATCATTTTTAGGTGGATGTAAAATACTATTAAAATAATAAATATAATTTTTTATATTATATCTATGAATTGATAATTATTTTTTTTAAAGAATCATATTAAACAGGGACGTTTTTCTATTGAAACGGCACAATTTAGTGGCGTTTTGTTCAAAAAATTGCCACCAATTAGCGACGTTTCTATGAAGAAACACCCCTATTCTTAAATCAAAATTTTGTTTTGAAAATTAATTCCGCGGCGTTTATGGTACAGAAGCGCCACTAAATAGGGGTGCTTTTTCATAAAAACACCACTATTGAAAATAGCGGCGTTTGACATTAAAACGCCACCAAAATCCTCGACGGTTGTTATAACGTCGCTTCTGGGGGCGTTTTTTGAAACGCCGCGATTTCAAATTGTGGCGTTTTGAAACACCCCTATATGCAAAAAAAAAAAAACGCCCCTATCTAGGTGTTTTCTAGTAGTGTAAGCACGACCCTAGCGTTAGTTGAAGTCAATCCTAACTCTATTTGGAACCCTAGATTGCCTCCTATAAATACCCACTTAAGTAGAAACCCTAGGAGTCTCTCTCTACACAATTCTTTTCACAACTCTTTTATTTTCTTTTGCTTTTTACGGCACCAGCCGTCGACTCCATCTTTCTTATGACTCTCATGGATTATCTTCAATCCATGAGAGGCTAATTTCCTTAATACTTCTTTCCTTTGATGGTTTCAATTAATTGATATGGTGATACTTTTGTTCTTTAGTTCTATTAATTTGATGTGATTTAATCTTGATTGAGTATGTTTACTAATCCCTGTGGTTAAGTTCATAGTTGGTAATGAGATTGTAGTGATTGTGATTATTTGCCTATGCAACTCATGATTATGATATTTATTGATTTAGAGGCGCACTATAATGATATAAAAGGATTAATCACTAGCTAAATTAAATCTTGTACCAGAAAAGTCAGATTTAATTATTGGGTAGCAAATTGTACTTCACGGACCATGGGCATGATGGGATTCTTAAGCTTATTGAAATCTAGATGCCAAAAAAGCTATAGATGAGAATAGGTTTGGTTATAATTAATTATGCTTGTGAGCACCGAATGAACTTAATGCTTTATTCTTTGATGATCTCGCACTAACCGATGGGAGAAATCTAGAATAAAAGAGTTTTCTCTAACCAGAAAAGTTGAGTTAACTAATAGCATGTTAGGGTAAAACCTAGACCAATATATTCAAGTAGAGTTATTGAATGAAGTTTGTTTGATGTTTTACCTCTTGTAACAGAGTGGCGTAAAACTGATACTAGCTAAATTTAATAATCTATCATATTAAGTTTATATGTGGTGTTTGTGATCCATATCTCTTAATTAATTGTTTATCATTGGAAAGGAAGTATTGTTTTTTAATTGATAGTTTTCTAAACTCTTTTCTAGTTTTCAATAGATTTGGAGAATTACTTTTTAGTTTAGTTTAGTTAATTTCTTTTTATTAGTTAAATCCCCAATTTCTTTAGTCTTAGATTTATCTTTAGTGTTTATTTAGTTGTTTTATTTCAATTATCGTTTCACCTTACTCTGTGGGATTCGATACCTACTTACCCTAGCTATTTAGTTAGTTTTGTGGGGATTATTTTGTGAACACGTTGATGACCGATCAAAACCCAAAAACTTTAGGCTTCCAGTCAATTTCTAGTTGCCATTTGCGAGCATTTTGTTCAATTTAGAGCATTTAGATTAAAGTAAAAAGGTCGGGTTTTGTTCGGTTAGAAGTGTTTTTGAATTAGGGTGTTCGATTTAGATTTGGGGGTTTTCTAGAATTTAGGATTTCGAGTGATTTTTGTGCTTTGGTTCGATTAGAAGGTTTAATTTGAAATGATAAGGGTGTGATTCAAGTTGTGGGTTCTTGATTTGGTGCAACTGAAGCTTTTGCTTCGATTTGATTTGGGTGAAAGTGATTTCTAGGGTTTCTGACGATTTGGGGTATCTTTCGATTATAAGGGTTTCTCGTTGAAGAAGCTGGATGTGATTGAAGTTTTGGGTTTTGAAAGAAGTAGAGTAGTTTTTGCACGATGGACATCTTCAATAAGTGTAAATTTTGGATTAGGTAAGTGTTGTGTTTTTACAACTTTTTTTTATGTTTTTCTTCTTTTAATTCTTCTGTATAGCTAAAATGTATGCTTTTGTAATGCTTTTGTATACTTTTTTGGTATCTATATATATTGTATGCTTTTCAGTTGGTATAAAATAAAGTACTTGGCTTTATCGATTGGATGAATATTTAGGAATTGTTATCTTATTGATATTGATGTGCTTTTGTTTGTTTCTGAGTTAATAATGTCTGTTTAGTTAATTAAATATAGCTAGAAACAAATATTTTTAAGTTATTGGCATTGTCTTGTCTGTTATGTGTGTTGTGTTGCTGACTGTAGAAAAATTAAGTTGATTTTGGTTTAGGGTGTATGTTTCAAAGTATAGGCATTAATAGTTAGTTTATTAATCTTGCAGAATGGATTTTGGTATTATGAGGTTCCACTAGGAGGGTATTTTTGTTGAGGAATGTGATAGTTTTTGGTATGAGGGAGGTTTTATTGATGATAATGATGATTTCAGGTCATATTGATGTGTTTGTTGAGCATGTCGTAGAAGAACCTGAATTTGCATTTGCTTTGGTTTTTTTCCCTTTTTTGTTAGACATTTGATTTGATTGAAGGACCTCCTGAGAATGGTGAACATAATGATGGGGATTTAGGGGATAATAATCAGGATGTGCAGGAGGATAATGGGGGTTTAGGGGATGTTAATGCAGATGATGGAGAGAACGTAGAGAATGCAAATGAAGTACGAGATTTGGGAGATCTGGGTGGGGCTGAGTTTGTTGATATTAATATAGATGTGGGTTTAGGTTCGGCTGAAGAAGCTTTGGGTTTACAAGATGAAGACCAAGGTGAAGTTGATGATAAAAATGGAGATGTAGAAGAGCCTGATTCTGATTATGATAGTGATGTGTCTTCATATCATGATAGTTCAGGCTTTGGAAAGATAGAAAGTGATCCTGAAGAGGTGGTTGTTGAAGAAACAAGGAGAAAAAGGAAGTACCCCTTGTATGATGAGAATGTTGCTTACCCATTTATTGATTATGGGATGGTTTATCTAAATATTGCACAGTTTAAGAGGGTTGTTAGTTTGCTTGCAATTAAGACTAGAAGGGCTATAAAATTTACCAAGAACAAGCCTATGGCAGTTCAAGGTAAATGTGTTGCTGAAGGGTGTTCTTGGTATATTTATGCAGCATTTGATAGACAGCTGCAGTTCTTTCAAGTTAGGAAATTCACCAAGACTCATAACTACAATAGAATATATGAGAGTGACCAAAAGAGTGCTTTTATGTGAAGTTGGAAGGTATGTAAACAATAAAGTGTTTCATGTAGCGTAGGCTTTGGTTGAAGATGAGAATAGTAGTAGCTGGAAATGGTTTTTAGAATTGGTTGGCCAAGACTTACATCACTTGTCGAATGGAAATGGTTGGACTCTTATAAGTGACCAACACAAGGTATTTCCTTTTGCTCTTCTTTTTATGTTTTCAACCTGTTTAGAATTTAAACTTTTGGGTTAAATATGTTTTATCTAATGAGCAGACCATTCAGAAAGCAACTAGAGATCTCACTCTAAAAGTTTAGCACAGGTTATGTGCTTGGCATGTTTATGTGAACTAGCAAGGCAAAGGTCATAAGGAAGATGAGCTGAAAGAGCACTTCTGGAAGATTGCAAAGTCTTAAACAATCAGAGAGTTTGAAGAGAATTTGCAGACACTAACACTATGTTTGGATTTAGGTGAGAAGGGAAAGGCAAGGAAAGGGAGGGAGGGGAAAGTAAAAGAAAGGATGTGATAAGCATTTCCTTGTTTGGATAGTTAAATTTTAGTAAAGGGAGGGAATAGATATATAATTACATATATAACATTTTTTCTTGTATTTAGATTGGAGTTAAAACATGGGTAAAATAATAATTTCAAAATTAAAATAGTTTTAATCCTTTCCTTTCTCTCCATAAACCCACAATTTGGGAGGATTGTAAAATTGAAGATAAGAGGGAAATTGAGGGATACTCATTTCCTTTCCTTTCCTTCCATTTAATTAAAAAATGTTATCCAAACAAGGGAAGGGTTCCCACTTTCTACCATTTCCTTTCCTTCCCTTCCTCTACCCTCAATCCAAATATAGTGTAAGGGCTAAGAGGGAATAAGCAACAAAAGATATTGAGAGATATGCACTAGTTCAGCAATGGTGAAGGACATTCCATAAGGAAGAGTTAATGATTGAGTTGGTCGACAACAACCTATGTGATGCCTTCAACAAAACACTACTGAAAGCAAGAAAACTGTCAGTTTTGGGGTTGTTTGAGCACATGAGAAGGGAGATGATGATAAGATTTGTAAGGAATAGGCATGAAGCAAGCAAGTGCAATGACAATTTGCGTCCTCGGCAATTCAGGTCCTCGAGTGTGGGCCAGCATTGAGAAGAATTCTAGTATAGCTCAACATTGTCATGTCTTCCACAATGGAGAATGAGGCTATGAGATAGACTATGGAGAGAATAGGTATGTTGTCATCTCATGTTATATGTGCAATTAGGGATAAGAGAGGTAATATTGAAGAGTATGTCTCTAGTTGGAAGAATGTCTATCTAAGTGCATATGAGAAATCTCTATAGCTAGTACCTGGTATGAAAGATTGGCCCAATATAATGAAGAAGTTGTTAGGCCGCCAAAATTTAGAGCAGCACTTGGAAGGCCCAAAACAGCTAGAAAAAAAAAGGCCCAGATGAGCCTCAAAAGACAAAGAATAAGTCCAAAGACAATTCTGGTCAAGTCTCAAGCAATGGCCTGATAATGAGGTGTGGTCCCTGTCATCAAGAAAATCACAAAAAAAAAAAAGAGGTAGTCCTTTTAAGGCAGAGAAGTCATTTTTGAACTCAGTTTTGTCATTTCTCATAAGCAGTCAATATTCCATACTTTAACTCTGTTTTTCTTTCCATTGACAGGTTCCAAACCCAACACCACAAGAAAAGGAGCATGTGATCAGACTAGGCAGCAACAAACACAACCAAGCAGTACTCAAACTGCAGCTATATCTACATCAACCCAAGCTGAACCATCAAAGAAAAGGAAGAGTGCAACAACTTTTTCTATAAATGAGGGAAATGCATCTACAACTCTCTCCATCTTTGCATCTGGCACAAATGCATCAATTACTTGAAACGCAAGAACTGGATCTGTTATTTGCAATACAGCTGCAACATCTTCGACTGTCTTCTCAACACCTATAACTGCCACAACAACAAACAATGTCTCTACAACTTCAAAGTCAGTATCAAAAAAGAAAACCAAACCGGTTTCAAGGGGAAGAGAACCTGGCTATAATGTTGCTGATGATGAAAACATAGTGATGATGTTTGGTGCAGGTCTAGCCCCAATTCTCGGGCAAAGATTGTTGGTAAGAAGCCTATCACATATTCCTCACTTCAGAAGCAAGCACAAGTGACTGGTCGTTGATCAAATCACAAGATAATTCCCCACAAACCAATAACTACTAGCTAGTGTAAGTAGGGGTCAAATCCACGGGGAGAGAGGATAATTCTTTCACTAATCAATTATGTTAAGAAGAGTAATTTTAAAAGATGAGATTTTAAGAATTCTAAATTGAAATTAGCGAAACAAATTAAGAACAAAGAAAATTGAGTAATTAACTATGTAAAACAAGCCTCCAATATAGAATCTATTTCACCCTTGACCATATTAACATGGATCATCGACACAAAACATAAATTCGATTATTAATTGTCAATCAATTAAGCATCATAAATCATTCTAAAGTAGTATATATCCTAAGACGTAGGCTTCAACTTTCCTTAGAACAAAATAATCTTCCTAATATCTCAAACAACTCCACTTAAATAATTGGTATAGGAACAGAGTAATGCTAATTCCAACATGCTAAAAAGATTAATCGGCATCTCGCTGACAATTAATCACAAATGTTCTAATTGCGGGTCTATCAAACCTTAGAACACGCATTAAGCTTTTCTTATCCACATGCATGATAAATCAATACCAAACTTGCCTACATCAATTTCCATCTCGGCCTAAAGATTTCAACAAGGTTTGATAACCCATTGAACCTAGGACTCCTAGAATTACAATTGTTACTTGGACCAATTTTAGCTTGACTCAAGCTACTTGAATCTAACTATAGCATTCATATTATCAAGATAAGTAGACCTCCAAATCCATCAAGACATGAATACATAAAATGAAGTATAGAGATAAGAAACATATTCAAGTGGAAATCAAATTATTAAGAACAAAAGTGTCCCCATAAATTAAATGTCAAGAGATCAATATGATTCTGCATTGGAAAAATAAAAGATTAGCTACTCATGAATTGAGTAGCCATCAAAAGGAATAGAAAAAACTAGAGTATGGCCGGCGGCTCCTTGCTCCAATCTTCAACCTAATTCGCCAACTCCTTTTCTAGAGAGAAAAAAGTGACTATTTATACTAGAGACTTAGGGCTAACTTAACCAAGGACAAGATAGTAATTTAAGCTTATTAAACCACCTTCAATTGGGTTTAAAGTCGTCCTCCAGGTCTGGACTAACTCTTAGTACCGAATTAGGGTTTATCAAATCATCTTGGGCCTGATTCTTGGCTTTTAAAGGTCCAGCATGACTGCAGAAACTTCGGGGGCATTTTTGTCCACAATAACGGCAAACCTGGGCTTCGAACAAAACACGAAAGTTGTAGATCTTGAAGTCAGCTTTCCAACGGCTACTCATACGCTTCAAACGGAGCTCTGGATCAAAAGTTATGGCCAAAATACAGAAAGGTCGCCAAATCTGGAAACAAGTGGAGAAGCTTCAAGGTGAAGATACGCATGGCTGCTGGGTGATGCGCGCATGGCATGACCCCCGACTCCCCCTGGACGCCCATGTGGATGGCTTGTGCGCCCAGGGCATTGCTCTCAGCCCCCATGTCGCTAGCGCCAATGTGCTTGCTGGTGGCATGTCTCGACTAGCGCTGGGCGTCCCATGTGGTTTGCCTCGCGACCCATGTACTCCAGTGCTTTGACACATCTTGACATTTTTTCTTGCCTTGAAATTCAACTTTTCTCCTTTGCTTCAAACTCTTGAAAAGCAATTTTATGATGTTAAAATTGACTCTTCAAGCTCTTCAATCACGATCATATTGGCTTCATTCTTCCTCCAAATTGTCCTTGGAAAATATTTGTGTAAATAATCATCCAAAAAGGCTCCAAAAAGGCACAAAAGTGGTGATTTCGCACTTTTCTTCCCTTTAACACCTATAAACACAAATATACCAAATATAAGGCGTAATAAAGCATAAAGTACCCAAAAAGCATAGGAAAATGAGCATAAAAAGATGCATAATTTTGGTCTGATCATATTTCCCCCACACTTAAGCTTTGCTAGTCCCTAGCAAACTAGTGCACTTTTCTCAAAAGAAGGGGTAAACAATTTCAATTGCACATACATATCAAGAAATAATCTAACCATAAAGTCAAGAGAGCAAAGAATAATGAGAATACTTAATCTCAAAATCAAGCAATAACAAGCATCATCATCCTTAAGTAAACATAATAAGAGAAGTTCAATTCACTTACCATCCTCTTCTTCACATGACCATCACTAACTATAAGCTTATGTATATATCTATTTCCAAAGAAAAAGCACTATCATGGATACTAATCAAAGATTAGCATGGGTTTAGAAAAGGCAACTTACTTTAAAGAATCAAGGTTACTAACCTTAGAAGTGCCCATGGTTTGGGGCTACTAGCTCCCTTTATTTTTGAGGTTACTAACACTCATTTTTATAAGAGGGACAATATTTCCGCAATTCCATGCCTCTTATCCTCTTTCCAAGGGTTACTAACTCCTTTTGTTAAAGAAAAGAGTGACAACAATGGATTATTATTTTTTTTATTAAAGCAAAAATATCTCTTCTCCTCTCTTCATGAAAACACTTCTTTCCCAAAGATGTAGTTACCCTTACTACCCCCACACTTATGTCTTGACATATCCATGACATTCCTTCATATTTGTAATCAAGAATCAACACAAGTTCTAGAAGTAATAAGTCATGAAAGCATTGGATAGATAAGCTTATATCACAATATCAAATTATAATTAATTCTAAGAAATCAAATGCATGATAAAACTTAATAAAAAATTAAAGCATTCTCAACATTCTAAGCATCAATCTTTCATAATTAAACCAATCACTTAACATGTATATAACAATTAAAATTGAATTATCCAAAATTCAAGGGATAAGGAACTACCTAACCAATCCTAAAAACTAAACCTAAAGTTAATACGAATCTAAACATGCAAAAATTATTCCACTTTCATAGGTGTACGGCGGCACTTAGCTCATGACGCAAGCCATTTCAACATAAGACTGAAGGTAGAGGAAAAGAAAAGAAGAGAGGAAATTACCTAGGAAACATCTAAAAATAGAGGAAATCGGCGATGTTGATGTGAAGAAAATAAAGGGGTGAAACTCCCTTTATATAGTGAATTAATCCTAGTTCTAGAAGAATTTAACCTAGACTTGGGGAATAAGCAGAGGAAATTACCTAGGAAACATCTAAAAATAGTCCAAACCTGATTTGGGAAGGGGAAAATTCGGATTAAGCTGGTTTAGGATCAAAATCCTAGTCCAATTTGGAATTGGACTTGTGCTGACAAACCACCAGGATGCGGGCTGGGGGCTGTTTGATGCGGCATGGGCGCTAAGGCTTGCGGCCTGGGCGCCCAGCGGCAATCGAGTATCAGGCCTGCTGGGGCCTGGCGCACTGTCGCCTGGGCGCTTGGGCAATCTGCCTGGGCGCCCAGCGGCAGTGGAGCTTCAGCTCGCCTGGTGCTGTGGTCCCTTTGACATGGGTCTATAGTGCATTGACATGGGTCCTCAGTTATTCCATATGGGTCCCCATGTAATCATACATCTCCAATTCCTATTTTTACTTAATCCACAAATGTAAATTCAATTAAAATTACAAACATAATCAAAATTGAATATACTTCCCTTGCTTCCTCGGTGAGCTTAGGTCTTAGAACCCTACAAAAACGAAAAACATAAAGAACAAAAACATAAAATTAAAGGTTAGTCAAATTAAATTGGGTTGCCTCCCAATAAGCGCTTGTTTAAAGTCATTAGCTTGACTTTCCACATGTTACTCTTCATAAGGAAGGTAAATTGGATCTTCCAAGCTTGTTTCCTCGATCCAACATGTTCGCTCTCGGTCCAAAAATGGTTTGAGGCGTTGTCCATTAACTTTGTAGATCTCAGAATCACCAATTTTGCGTATGTCGACGGCTCCACTTGGATAGACTTTGACAACTTCATAAGGTCCACGCCATCTTGATTGTAACTTACCAGGGAACAACTTCAACTTGCTATAGTATAAAAGAACCTTTTGCCCTTCATGAAAACTCTTGTATAGAATTCCTTGATCATGAGTTGCTTTGGTCTTTTCCTTATAAATCCTTGCGCTCTCATATGCATCATTCCTAATCTCCTCGAGCTCTTGCAATTGAAGTTTCCCTTGTAAGCCAGCTTGATCAAAATTGAGGTTGCATTGCTTGATTGCCCACCATGACTTGTGTGTTAATTCCACAGGTAAG